>JBAGKK010030049.1:0-53966 GCA_037177015.1 Euceroptres primus
TGAGATGATTCGTTAAAATACGATATACTAACAAAAGTATCAACATTTCTTTCTGAAAATACACGTGCGCGTGTTCAACTTCCATGTGGGAAAAATTGAAACTTAAATAAATCACATTAAAAAAAACAACTTGAAATGCTTCTAAGTGGACGTTACAAAAACTTTAATGATTGCAACTGACGAACACTCGAACTTAATTGAATCTAATTCGATATCAATCGAACTTGTTTGCTTCTAGTTAGAAATGAATGGAATTTTGATGGTTCCAATTGGAAAACACTAGAACATTGTTGCTTCCAACAATAGAAAAAGATGCTACTAATTAGAAAACACTGGAACTTTGATGTAAATAATTGTAAAACATTGGAACTTTGATGCATATAATTGTAAAACATTGAAACTTTAAAGCTTCTAATTGAAAAATACAGGAACCTTAATGCATCCAATTGTAAAACATTTTAACTTTGATGCTTCCAAGTAGAAAATACCAGAACTTTAATGCTTCCAACGTGAGAAAATTCAAACTTTGATGTTTCCAATTGAAAAAAAAAACACCAGCTTTGATTCTTCCAACGAGAGAAAATTCTAATTCAATGCTTCTAATTGAAAAAACAGTGGGACTTGCATCCAATTGTGAAACATTTAAACCTTAATGCTTCCAATTGGAAGACACCAAAACTTTGACGCTTCCAATTGGAAAACACCAGAACTTTGATGCTTTCAATGGGAAAATAGTCAAACTTTGATGCTTTCAACAAGAGAAAATTCAAACTTTGATGCTACCAATTGGAAAACACTTGAACTTTGATGCTTCCAAGAGAAAATTTGGAAAACTTTGATGAATTCAATTGTGAAACGTTGGAACTTTGATGCTTCCAACGAAAGAAAATTCAAACTTCGATGCTTCTTATTGAAAAACAGTAGAACTTGCATCCAATTGTGAAACATTGGAACTTTGATGCTTCCAAGTAGAAAAGACCAGAACTTTAATGCTTCCAACGAGAGAAAATTCAAACTTTGATGTTTCTAATTGAAAAAACACCCTAACTTTGATTTTTCCATAGAGAGAAAATTCTAACTTTGAAGCTTCTAATTAAAAAACAGTGGGACTTGAATCCAATTGTCAAACATTGGAACTTTGCTGCTTCTAATTGGAAAACTGACCAGAACTTTAATGCTTTCAATTGGAAAATACCAGAACTTTGATGCTTCCAACAAGAGAAAATGCAAAATTTGATACTACCAATTGGAAAACACAAGAACTTTGATGCATCCAATTGTAAAACATTGGAACTTTGATGCTTCCAACGAGAGAAAATTCAAACTTCGATGCTTCTTATTGAAAAACAGTGGAACTTGCAACCAATTGTGAAACATTCGAACTTGGATGCTTCCAAGTAGAAAACACCAGAAATTTAATGCTGCGAACGAGAGAAAATTCAAACTTTGATGTTTCTAATTGAAAAAACACTCTAACTTTGATTCTTCCAAAGAGAGAAAATTCTAACTTTGATGCTTCTAATTGAAAAACAGTGGAACTTGCATCCAATTGTCAAACGTTGGAACTATGCTGCTTCCAATTGGAAAACTGATCAGAACTTTGATGCTTCCAATTGGAAAACAATAAAACTTTGAGGCTCGTAATGGGAAAATAGACAAACTTTAATGCTTCAAATTGGAAAACACTAGAACTTTGATGCTTCCAACAAGAGAAAATTCAAACTTTGATGATCTTAATTGGAAAACTCTAGAACTTTGATGCATCTAGTTGTAAAACATTGGAACTATCATGCTTTCAATCGAGAGTTACCAAAAAGCACATGCTTGATTTTCTCTGATCGACTTCTATCTGTAAAACTACTCGCGAACCACTTTGTATTATTATTAAACTTACATCATTTGCTGTTTAAAATATATACGATTTTTACTTTAATCGATTTACCGCTTTATTTACAACATCCTTGTTCCTAAAAGTTCCAAGGAATAATCGCTAACGCAAGCTAATGTATAAGCTTGTCCTGTGTCGTGATCCGCAGCACAACATATGACGAGATAAAATGCAAATTTCGACGCTTCTTATTAGAAAGCACTAGAACTTTGATGGTTCCAATTGAAAAATACTACAGTTTTGATGATTCCACTCGAAAAACCAACAAATTAGATGCTTCCAATTGGTGAAGTCAGTAATTTGGGCATTTAATTGGACTAACATAAAACTTCGAGTAGTTACGCCATTGGAGTCACATCCGTTTTCACGTCAAGCTAAACAGTTTAGGGACAAGCGTACCAGGCCAACCAAATCACAAATTTTCCCTTGTGCGTTTCTCAACCATGTCAACAACCAGCCCTAGTTTGTACGTACATACATGTATCGTAATGCACAATATCGCGATATAAACGTACCATGGACGCCTCCACGTCGCCGCTGGAAACCGTGCTTAACGATCTCGCCATACGTCTCCTTTGGCCTGACGGTGCCTTTCGCAGCGGTTTCGCCTTGCCGCGAGCTAGGGGAGCCGAGCGCCATAATTCATCCCGAAATATTCGCCTACATTCTGGCCGTCCGGCCGCGGGATATGCGCTGCAAAGGGGCCAACTTTATCCATATATGCGGTGACGTACAATGCATGCGATGCACGCGAGGGCAACGAGGACGAAGAGGGTGAGAAGGATGCGAAACGCCTGGGCCAAAGAGGGAGTTGAAAGAGGAAGGGGTTAGGAGGGTGCCTGTGGAGACGAGGCCAGTGTAGCTGGGCCATGAATTATGCAGTTTGCTCCAGGCTACAACTGAAAAGAGAGAAAGAGAACCCAGAAAAGAATTAGATAAAAAGAGAAGCAATTCTACCCTTTCCTCTTTCAGTGCAGGCTCCAGAATAATTCGCGCCTTCAGCAAGTGGCCATCTAAACATCCAAAGTACTTTCTGTCCTCTGGCGGACTCTGCCGCCCTCTTTGCCTCCAAACATCACACAAGGCACGATTCTCCTATTTTCTTTCTTGGAGGATTTTCTCCCTTAAGTTTAAACTTTCATGAAATCTTTCTCTGCTCTTTTCTAGACTTATAGTCCAGTCAAATTGTCAGAAAAAGAGGCGAAATCCCGTATTAACTCACGAGCGCGATTTTTTTTTTTGTTTAATCGCTTCAGTTTGGCTCACTTATATACCATCTGGTTTTGTGATAAGAATTTCGGACCGGAACTCGGGCATATTTTTTGAGATAGGTGCCAAAAATCACATATGCGTGGATTGTTGCTCTCTTATGGATTTCAAGGAAAAAAGGTAGAGAGGAAAGAAAGTAGACAAAATTCTGATAAATCTGAAAGGAACAATGTCCTAGCACCAATAGTTTCCGAGATACAGCGTATCGAAAAACCCTGTTTTTTCGATTTTTGCCCAAAAATTGCAACTTTTCAAAAAAACCATCTAGAATTCGTATAATCGATTGACCTACTCCAAAATGGTCTACGTATGACTTAAAGTAGACGTAATTATTTTTAATTTAAGACGAAAAACAACCGTCTAGGTCTAATAGATTGCGAGCTACAAACACTCAAAGATGACACATTTTTGCCTGTTTTTATGACCAAAAATGATGGGTTTAGTTTTTGTGAACTAGAGCGTTCCCTAATAAATCTACGTTTATGCTGACAGAGGATAACTAAAAGTACATGAAATTTCACATAAATTGAAAAAAAAACAATATTCTATCTTCAAAAACTTCGGAGTTATGAATTTTTAAAACTATGTGTTTTTCACTGTTTTTCTAAAAAAATGAGAAACCTTTTTTCTTGATTATTTCTTCAATCCTGACGTAAAAATTACTTAAGGATATAATTTACATAAAAAGAGGACTCAATTCTATGAAGTTAAAAAAAACGTGGTTTTAACTTAAATAGCTCAAAAGTTATGACCTCTCAAAGTTGACTCTCTCTGTTTTTTGTGAGTCAAACGTACTGAAAAATGTAATTTCAGTGATGTTTTGACTATAATACAATAAAATATAATGCACTGAGTGATTCGTAATAATCAATTAACTATTTCTTGTAAATAAAGTAATAATTATCAAAATAAATTAATTTTTACAACTGAATTTACACAATTAATTACACAAATTAATTACAAAATAATTTTTCAGTGTTTGCACATTTTTCATTCTTTTTTTCGCAGAAATTAATTCAAAATGGTTTATTCGTCACTTTCCATGAGTAATAAAACATATTTATAAACAAATAAATGTTATTAAAATTTACTTTTCCCTTTTTCAACGCTTACGACTACTTTTGTCTCCTAAATTAATTGCAAATAGGTAAGTATTCATTATTTATAAGTAAAACAAAATATTATTTTTTAAGCAATAAATGTTAATACTGAGTCCCTATTCTCATAATTATTCCATTGTTTTTAGAAGGAACAGAAGGTGCACAGTAAAAACAAATACATAAAATTATTTCACCTTATAATTAAATTAACTTCAATTAAGCAAAATTTGTCTGATTTTAAGGAAATCGTTCTGCATTCATTCACTGAGGTCTCATAAATTCAGAACGATTTCCTTAAAATCTGACAAATTTTGCCGAATATAAGTTAATTTAATTATAAGGTGTAATAATTTTAAGCACTTGTTTTTATTGTGCACCTTCCGTTCCTTCTAAAAACAATGGAATAATTATGAGAAAAAAGACTCAGTGTTAACATTTATGGCTTAAAAAATAATATTTTGTTTTACATACTTATAAAATAACACAGGAAAATAAAAAAAAAGTGTGCGGAGCCAAAAAAGCGACCTATATAGCACTGTAGTATTGATCTAGCGTAGTGAAAATCGGCATTGAGTGGAATTTTCTGTTTACCAGTTTTTTTTTATTCGAGTTTGAATTTTTAGTTTGAATCAAATTATCCCAAGTAGGTCACCATAAATCGAAAGTTTTGCTGTAAAATGAATTTTTTAAAAGCCCTTATGCAAAAGTTATTAACAATGAAAATTTAATGTTACAACATATTCAACATTTTTCTCGTGAACGGCTGAACGAGTTCAGATGATTCTTACGTTGAAATTTTTGTTTAAAAACGTACATTTCAGGAAATCTTTTTTCCGATTATAAAAACATTGAATTTGTTAAAAAATATCAATTGTTTATAAACAAATCGAACTTTTTTCTTTTTAAAGAAAAATTTTTTGTCCGTTATTCTACATTTCTCTCCAGAAAAATGTAGAATAACATGCCAAAAAAATGTCAATGTTTTGACAATGTTTTGTCAATGTGTTTATATTCGGAAGAAAGATTTCTGAAATGTAAGGTTTTTAAACAAAAATTTCAACGTAAAAAACATCAAAATCAAGAGAAAAATGTTGATCATGTTGTAACATTAAATTTTCATTGTTAATAACTTTTGCAACGAAATTTTGTTTGCGAAAAAAACCTAGAGAAATCTTTTTGAACATAAGGGTTATTAAAAAATTCATCTTACAGCGAAAAAAAATGACTTTCGATTTATGATGGCCTACTTGGGATAATTTGACCTAAACTAGAAAATCCAAACTTGAATAAAAAAAAAACTGGTAAGCAGAAAATTCCAATCAATTCAGATTTTGACTAAGCTAGATCAATACTACAATGCTATGTAGGTCGCTTTATTAGCTCCGCACACATTTTTTTTGTGTACCTGTGTAATGAATACTTACCTATTTTTAATTAATTTAGGAGACAAAAGTAGTCGCAAGTACTGAAAAAGTAAAAATTTAATTTTTAATAACATTTATTTGTTTATAAATATGTTTCATTACTCATGAAGTGACTCATAAACCAATTTGAATTAATTTCTGCCAAAACAAAGGATGAAAAATGTACAAGAAATGAAAAATTATTTTGTAAAAAATTAATTAATTACAATAATTATTACTTTATTTATAAAAAATGTTTAACTGATCATTATTAATCATTCAGTGCATTATATTTTATTGCATTAGTCAAAATATAACTGAAGTACGTTTGACTCACAAAAGACAGAGAGGGTCAACTTTGAAAGGTCATAACTTTTGACCTATTTAAGTTAGAACCACGTTTTCCTAAATTTCTCAAAATTGAGTCCTCTATCATTTATCCTTATGTAATTTGCACGTCAGCATTGCAGAAATAATCAAGAAAACGTGTTTTCCACTTTTTGAGAAAAACAGTGAAAAAAGACAAAGTTTCAAAAATTCATGAGCTCAAAGTTTATGAAGATAGAACATTGTTTTTTCAATTTACGTAGAATTTTATGTACTTTTAGTTATTCTGTGGCAACATAAACGTAGATTTATTAGGGAACACTCTAGTTCACAAAAACTAAACCCATGATTTTTGGTCATAAAAACAGGCAAAAAAGTGTCATCTTGAGAGGTCGTAGCTCGCGATCTATTGAATCTAAAGGGTTATTCTTTGTCTTAAATTAAATACAATTACGTCTACTTTAAGTCATCATCAATTTTACGAATTCTAGATGGGTTTTTGAAAAGTAGCGATTTTTGGGCAAAAATCGAAAAAACAGGGTTTTTGGATACGCTGTATCTCGGAAAGTATTGGTGCTAGGACATTATTTTTTTCCAAATTTCTCAAAATTTTGTCTACTTTCTTTCCTCTCTCTACCTTTTTTTTTTCTAAAATATAGAAGATGAACAATCCAAGCATATTTGATTTTTGGCACCTTTCTCAAAAAATATGCCCGGGTTCTGGTCCGAAATTCTTGTCACAAAACAAGAATACGTTGTATAAGTTACCCAAGCTGAAGCGATAAGCAAAAAAAATGCTGTCGTGAGTTAATACGGTGTAAAATGATAATTTGACTGGACTATTATAAAAGTAAAATCAATGGAAAGGAGAGGTCAGACGTGAGGTAATTATTATGAGGGTTGGATAATTTCTGCTCTTGATAAAGTTGAACAAATGATATATAGGGGTTAAAAATGACGTCAGTTTTAATTCGAGGGTTCATACACGCGATATGTAAAAGTGTGCAAATGTTGTATAAATTATGCAAAAGTGCGAATTATAGGATAGTAAGAATTAGAGGACAGTTGTGTGAGTAACATTGTGTAAATGATTCTTAAAGTTTTTGACTGAATTTTTCTTATTTGGATCAGCAGTTTGGTGGAGTGAATTGCGTCTCGTCTGGCGGCTCCTGAGGCATTTTGCCCCCTTCGTTTGCCACTAAAGTCGACCCTATCATCCAGTGTTATGTGCAGGATACGAGCTGCTTCACTCCACTTTGCTCTCTTCTCTTTATCCTCTTCGCCATGTCTCCATCCTACTCTCCATGCCGCTTCGGGTCCTTTTTCCCTTCTCCAACACTTCACTTGGGCCGATTGAAATTTTCATACCGACACGTCTGCCGTTCCAGTTTATATCTCGAACAAGCGAAATGCACTCGGCTGCTGCTTCCAAGCCGAGGAAGTAGTCTCTGATGCAGATCTTTTATGCAACTTGAAAAAAAGAAAGAGGAAGAAGAGAGAATAGTATCTCGAGAGTATAGAACATCGATATTCTCGAGAGGCTCTACTTCAGGTATAGCACAGTTCCTCCCGTGCAGATTTGAAAACCGCTGGACCCTGGACTTATGCCGAACAATCGAGGGGATTTTCTGTTTTCAATCCGGCAACAAAGGAACGAATGTTTGAGAGGGATTTTGGAGAAGGAGGACAACAAGGTATTTTCAAAAAAATGTAATTGAATATTCGTGGTATAGGGAGTTTCCTTCTGGTAAGGATTTAGAAGAGTTAAATAAGGGGGTACAAACTCTGAAAACAAGTTAATATTTTAAAATAGATTGAACAAATTTGTAACTTTGAAGCAAAGAAAGTTAAAGGACTTCCAGTTGAAATCAGCTAAGACAAACCTAACCAATAAAATAAAAAATATTTCTGTAGCCTAACTCAAAAGGTCTGTTTAATTGAAGACAAGACTTGGATGCTTTCATCTTTAAATTACTAAAACTTTGATTTTTAAGTCAAAATATCTCGAAATTGGATGAAATAAAATCATGCAAACTTTAAACCATGAACCTGAATGCTTCCATTTGAGAAAAATAAAATTGGATGCTGCCAATTGGAAAACACTATAAATTAGATTCTTTCAGTTGGAGAACTCTGTAACTTGAATAGTTTCAAATGAAAAACACTATCTTGGATGCTTCTTATTGGAAGTAAAATATAATTTATATCATACATAACCAATAAATGCTTCTAATTCATAAACAGTACAACTTAAATACATCAAATTGGTGACCATATAATTGAATTCAATGGATTGAATAACGAGTGAATTGAAATGGAAAAACAGATAACATTGAATGTTTTTAATCAAAGAATCCTAAAGCTGGATAATTTCAATTCGAGAACACTAGAACTTAGGTGTTTTTCACTGGAGAACACTCGAGCTTTAAATACTTTCAATTGAAAAGCACTCTAGCCTGAACAATAGCAATTGGAAAATATTCTGTCGTATCCTTTTAATTCGAAAAACTATAACTTAGATGCTTCCAACTGGAAAAAATTTGAACTTGGATGCTTCCAATTGAAAAGTACCAGAACTTTGATGTTTTCAACAAGAGAATATTGAAACTTCGATGATTCTAATTTAAAAAGTCAGAACTTTGATGCTTCCAATCGGTGAACACCAGAACTTTGATGCTTCCAATTGGACAATACCAGAAATTTGCTGCTTCCATTTGGGCAACACCAGAATTTTGATGCTTCCAACAAGAGCATAATTCAAACTTCGATGCTTCCAATTGGAAAGCAGTAGAACTTTGATGCATCCACTTGTAAAAGATTGGAACTTCGATGCCTCCAATTGGAAAACGCCAGAACTTTGATGGTTTCAAAAAGAGAAAATTCAAACTTTGATGTTTCCAACAAGAGAATATTCAAACTTCGATGTTTCTAATTTAAAAAAGCTAGAACTTTGATGCATCCAATTGTAACAAATTGGAACTTTGATACTACCAATTGGAAAAAACCTGAACTTTGATGCTTAGAACAAGAGCACAATTCAAACTTCAATGCTTCCAATTGGAAAACAGGAGAACTTTGATGCATCCAATTATAAAACACTGGAACTTTGATGCTTCCAATCGGCAAGCACCAAAACTTTGATACTTCAAATTGGACAATACCAGAACTTTGATTCTTCCATTTGGATAACACCAGAACTTTGATATACTTCAAACAAGAGCAAATTCAAACTTCAAAGCTTCCAATTGGAAAACAGTAGAACTTGGATGCATCCAATTGTTAAAGATTGGAACTGTGATGTCTCGAATTGCAAAATACCAGAACTTTGATGGTTCTAAGAAGAAAAAATTCAAACTTCGATTCTTCTAATTGGAAAAAGCTAGAACTTTGATGCTTCCAATTGGTAAACATCAGAAATTTGATGCTTCCAATCTGAAAATACCAGAACTTTGATGTTTCCAACAAGAAAATATTCAAACATCGGTGCTTCTAATTGAAAAAAAAGCTTGAACTTTGACGCATCCAATTGTCAAACATTAGAAATTTGATGTTTCCAATTGGAGAACACCAGAATTTTGATGCCTCCAACAAGAAAACATTCAAACAATGATGCTTCCGTGATGTGTGATGTCTCCAATTGCAAAACACCAGAACTTTGATGGTTTCAACAAGAGAAAATTCAAATTCGAAGCTTCTAATGGAGAAAATTTAGAACTTTGATGCATTCAATTATAAAATATTGGAACTTTGATGCTTCCAATTACAAAATACTTGAACTTTGACGCATTCAATTGAAAACAACAGTCATGCTTCTAATTTGAAAATATTTTTACTTTTACTTCAATATTTTCCACTGATGAATACTCAAAAATTCGTGCAACACTTGGAAAATGCAATAATTTTAATTCGATGCCTTCAATCGAAAAATAGTCCAACTTTAATGCTTCAAATAAGAAACAAATCCATATTGAATGGTTAGAGTGTTTACTGAAATCTTAAAAAAAAATTCCTGACTTTTCCAGGATTTCTAGATTTTTCCAGGCATCATTTTTTGGCCATTCAAGTATGGATTACGGAATTTTATAACACCTCCGCCCCCCCATTAAAGCATTATCTAATAATTGAGTAACCCCATTCGTTATCCACATGTGAATGTTTAAATTATAATTATTTAAATTTATTAAATTTAGAAAAAATATAACGAATGATAAAACAGTGAAATAGCAGATGTATTACCAAATAATGTTTATTTAATACGTTGTACTCTAAGAGTACTTATGGTGTTTTGTGACAAAATCTACATGAACATGTAATATAGAATACAAAACACAGTCAAATTAAATAACGTCTCTTCGTTTACGAGCGAAACAACGTTTATAAAGAAATAACGTTAGGAATAAAAAATTTAAGCATTTTTTAAATACATTCTGAGCTGGTTAATTTTTTATTTCTGCAATTTTTTCTTCGAGTGCGATGGCTTCTTTTTGTGCTTGTTCCAGAATTTTCCTACGTTTCGCTTCAAGTTCTTTTATCTCCAAAGCTTTTCGTTTTTTTTTCCTCTTGCGTTCAATTCAAATCAGAATAAGTATATGTCACGAGTTTATTAAGAATAAAATCTTTCAGTCCTTGTAAATATCGTTATTTAATTTTGTGACAATTAAAAAAAATGTCAGTACGCTAGAAAAAATTCGCTAACATTTCCAGGTTTTTCCAGATATAAAAAAATTCCCTGACAATTCCAGGTTTTCCACGTTTTCCAGGGTGAGTAGACTACCTGATGGTAACAATTGGAAAACATCCCAACTTCAATGCTTCAAATGGGAAGGTACTCAAACTTGAATGCTGACAATTGGAAAATACCACAACTTTATTTATTACCATTGATGAATACTCCAAAAATCATGTTTTCAATTGGAAGAACCTCGAATCCAGATCCTTCAAATAGCAAAAGATTTAATCTTAAATGCTTTTACAGTAATAACTAGCCTGACAATGGTGACAATTTGAAAACAATCATGCCTCGTCATTCGTTGATTGGTATAGGTTTATAGCAGCTCCATCTATCTGTTAATAAGAGAATATACGTCCATATGCTCCGGCAAATAAGAATAGAGATATCTGCTTAAGGACTCTGGTCACATCCTAGGGCGGGTATGATCTAATCAGTGCGCAAGGCGACGATAATGGCCCCTCGTAAAACCATAAGCCGGACGGCGATTTTCGTGGTTCATACGCTTATAATACAACCCTACCGGAACATGATGTCCAGAACTATAACGACGCAAGTTGTGAGGACCCGAGCTCGTTTTACGTCCGGCATTATGCCTCTCGTCGCGGAATCCAGAAAGCATCATAACCACGCATGCCCGCGTGTTGCTTCGCGCTCCAGTGGATTAAATCGTCGATCATAAAACCGACCCTTGTGATCCATCCGGCCCGATCATCGGGTCGAGGTAATTAACGCCCGATTCGATCTTCCGCTCGTCGGAGCGAAATGTTCGCGGCGCGCGACAGTTTGCCCGACTCTACTGGCCTCGAAGGTGCTTTCGAAGGCCGGATAAATTAATGGGTCGTGCTGCCCGACTGGAAAAGGCTTTTGTAGTCTCCAGAGGACACGCTCGAGGCTCACGTTCAAAGCGATGCTTTTTGATCCACTCCTTCGTCTCGCTTGAGTTCGTCGACTCGATCTTAATTATCTCCGCGGTACGTGCATTCCACGAAGTGCAAAGAGGGACACTTTTTTTTGAAAACCTTATAAACGACAGTGCTTATTCTTTCCTCGAGTTTAAGTGACGTGCGTCAGACTTGGCTAACTTCTCGAGTGCTCGGCAGTTGGGAAGCTGTCGGCGTAAGATTACAGGGAAGATCTAGAAGTCAACCTTTCGACTTGATAAATTTAATTACGACTTGAACTAAAAGGACATGATGAAAAAGAAGTTCATTCAGAGGTGAACTGGATTTACACTAAGAGTTATTAATAATAATCTACAAGTGAAGCCTCGGCAGAAAGATCGTTGTATCAACACATATTTTGTGTATATGGAGTTCTATATGAGTTTTTTTTAAAAACTGTTTCTCTATTCCGCGGAAGCGCCGCGTTCGAAAATTCGAAAATTGAATTCGGAATGAAATGTCAAAATAGTCGAGGTTATAATTCAAACAATTTTAAACGTTTTCAGTTGAAAATGATTTAATTTTTAACGATTTAATTTTTTTAATTATTAAATCATAATTCAAAATTTATTTAAATTACATCCAGAGGAAACGTATTGAAATATTATTGAAGAATAATTAAAACTAACGATTATTTTTGACAAATTTTGAGCATACAATTTGAGTAGAAGATATATACAATTTTATGTATATGATTCTATACATTAGAACATTAAATCAATAAAAATTTGGATATAGTTTTCTTTTTTAAACAGTATCTTCTAATTTCTTCAATTTACATTCCGTTGCCTATTATTTTTTGAAAAAGGTAATATTTATAGTAGGGTGGGTCGAAAAAACTCAAAATGATTAGATTCATTGGTAATATTACTGAAAAGTTTCTTTGTACCATTACAAATAAATTCCAACAAAAAAATTCACAAAATTTCTCACCATTGAGCAAGTTGATTGAAAATAATTTTCAAATTTTGAGTTTTTAAAATTTTTTGTATATGGAAAAAATTTTTTTTCAATTTTGTTTTGTGTGAAGTTTATGGAAGTGAATAACCTTAGACGGAAAAAAAGTAAGAAGACAATTTTTTCATCAAAATATAATATTTGAAAAAATGACGAAAAATGCACTGTTGATTTGTACCTAAAGTTGCCAAAAAACGTTTTTCGTATTTTTATTTTTTTATGCTTTTTTTAATAAACTAAAGAAACACGTTCATATTTTTAAGTTTCAAATAAAAAACCTATGATTACTGATGTAATGTACAGATCGAAAATTTTGGTTGTTTTTTGTGTAAAAACGGCTCACGTTTCAGAATCCGTAAAAAATAGAAACAAAAATTTGTTTTAAGCTTAAAAATATGTACGTATTTCTTAGGTTATTAAAACGAGAATCAAAAAATAAAAAAAATAAAAACATTTTTTTGGGCAACTTTAGGTACAAATTAACAAAAGTACATTTTTCATCATTCTTTGAAATATTATATTTCGACGAAAAAATTTTTTCTTACTTTTTTTTCGTCTAAGGTTATTCACTTCCATAAACTTTACAGCAAAAAAAATTGAAAACAATTTTTTTTCCATACACAAAAAATGTTAAAAATTCAAAGTTTGAAAATTTTCAATTGTCTTGCTCAATGGTAAGAAATTTTTTGAATTAAAAAAAAAAATTTGTTCATAATGCCTCAAAGAAACTTTTCAGTGCTATTGCCCATAAATCTAATCATTTTGAATTTTTTCGGTCCACTTATAGTCAACTTGATGTTTAATTCCTGTAAATATGAAATAAGTGAGTGACAATTATTGTTGAATAGTTATAACGAAAAATTACTGATGAGTAAAAGAATAGTACAAATTAATGGTTGCTTTTTAAAATAATTATTCACTTCGCTTTAGAAGGACGTAATTTAGAGATCTAATAATAATGAAATGTGACTACTGCCGATTCGTTTACCACATAACTTAGTAACCATTTTTACTAACTTTTATACAGTAATAATTAATTCGCACTACCAATTCATTTAGTAAAAAAATTTATTACTGAAGTCAAATTTAGTACTTGGACTGAAGTGAATTAGCAGTATTTCACTGTTAATCATATTGAAAATTAGTAAAAATGGTTATTAAATCATTTGGTGAACAAATCGACACAGTTTCATTAGTCAAAAGTGACTATTACAAATTTAAAGAGAATGCATAAATACATATTATTACCACAAATTTATGCATTTCATTATTATTAGATCTAAAATTTACGCCCTTTTAAAGTGAAGTGAATAATTATTTTAAAAAGCAACCATGAATTTGTACTATTTATTTACTCCCTATTCTTTTAAATAAAATGTATCGCCAGTTTAAACCTAAATTTAGTCAGAGATCTTATTTCTGCGAAATCCCACGAGTTCTTTTTTCTAAGACCCCATGGAATACTTTTTCCTGCTGAATTCGAATTCTTTCACATAACATTCGCCTCGTGTACATCGTTGGCGCGTGAAACGATATTCCGATCGTCGTAGGTGTACGAGTCCCCAGTTTTTTTTTCTTCAGTTCTTATTTTTTGGCTCGTTTCACAAGCGCGTATACGCGATGCAAAAGCATTCCCTTGTTCGAAGTTCCCGCACCACTACCCGGCAGCAACGCGTCGCTCGCAAGCCGCACTTTCCGTCTGAAAGGTCTGACGGGAAACTTTCTCGGCCTCTTCGACCCACCCGCGACTCTCAACTTTCAACAGCGAATATCGGGACTGCATTAAACATGGATAAACGATTTATGGGGCGTTGAACGATCCCAATATGGGTGTCGAAGATCCGAAAAAGGTGGACTCGACTTCTCTTAATCTTGAAAAGCAGAATTCGAACTCTCAAAAATTGTATAAGATAGCTAAAGAACTTTTTCTTCTTGTTGAATCCTTACTTGAAGAACTAAATATTAAATAACATTAAATTAATTTAAAACAAGAATCAAATGAATTTTGAATCCTATTAAGAAAGCAAATAAATAAATGAAAAGAGATTAAGATTTAAAATTCTCCTGGTAATAAGACCCTAGGAACCGCCTGCCTGAAGCCATCCTTCGTCCGAATTCTGTTCGCTATCTTGATTTAAATGGAAGTACACACCGAGAGCTGTTCGTTATTTGCTGATAATTAATCGCTCCCATTCGGGCCTGGCACGAAACTTGGGTTTACTATCTGCTTTGTCATCGCTCTGGTTAATAATTCTTCCTCGATAGGCGGGCTGGGTCGTCGCTCATCCAGCATCGACGCTGTGCAAATAACCGATTAAGCCTTCCAGCGCGAATTCGACCAACCGCGGATCTTTCGCGCGGTGCTTATGATGAAACTTGGGATATAAAAGAAGACGCAGCAAGTTTAATGTCGCGGAAAAACTCGAAAATCACGTCTACCGAGGTAGTTTAATTACCGCAGGGAGCATAATCAAACAATTTACCCTCTAACCTCTCCACAAAATCTGTTTGACTTTGTTCTTAGAATTAAGCATCTGAATATTTCCAAAAGGTCTTTCACGGTAAGGACTTTCTTAGTGAGGGCATCCAAGTTTGTGAGCTTTTATTTCGAAAATTTAGAGATCAAAAGTTGAGTTTTTCACTTGAATGAATTCAAGTTTTCCAATCGAGAACAATTAAGTTCAAGTTCTCCAATCGGGAGAAATTAAATTCAAATGCTTCCAATTGGAAGCATTCAAGTTTGAGGGATTGGCAGTAATGTAATTTTTCAATTGGGAGTTTTACCATTTAAAGTATTCAAGTTCAAATATTCTCCAGCTGGAAGCATCTAAGATCGAATATTTTTTAATGGGAAGCATTCAAACTCAAATTTTTACCAACATAAAATGTTTATATTTGTGTATTTAGAACTGGAAGCATCAACGCTTGAAGATTTTTCTTTTGTAAAGATTAAAAATTCTAATATCTGGTAATTGAACTCCAACTGGTAGCATTGAAGCTCGAGAAAGTTAAAAAAATTGAAGTTTTTAGGTTTTTGAAATTGGAAGCATCCAAGCTGGAGTATTTCATAATATAAAATATTTATATTCTAGCATTTTCATTTGGAAGCAACCAAGTTCGAGTATTTTAAAATTGGAAGCAACCAAGTTCGAGTACTATACAATGGGAAGCAACCAAGTTCGAGTATTTTACAATTAGAAGTATTCAATTTTGAGTTTTTACCGACAACAAATGTTCATATTTGAATATTTCGCACTAGGCACATCGAATTTTGAACATTTTTCCCTTGCAAACATTAAAATTCTAGCATCTGACAATCGCAAGTATTCAAATTCCAACTTTCAACTGGAAGCATCAAAGATACTTTCCAACTGTATGCTTCAAAGTTTGAATATTTTTCTTTTTTAAACATTAACACTCTAATATCTGGCAATTGGAAGTAATCAAGTTGTGATATTCTCCAACTGGCAGCATTGAAGTTCGAGAAAAATAGAAAAATTCTAGTTTATAGTATTTTGCAATTGAAAGGATTCAAGCTGGAGTATTTGACAATAAAAAATATTCATATTCTAGTATTTTCATTTGGAAGCAACCAATTTCGAGTATTTTACAATTGGAAGCATTCAAGTTTGAGTTTTTACCGACAACAAATGTTCATATTTGAATATTTCGCACTAGGCACATCAAATTTTGAACATTTTTCCCTTGCAAACATTAAAATTCTAGCATCTGACAATCGCAAGTATTTAAATTACAAATTTCAACTGGAAGCATCAAAAATACTATGCAACTGTATGTTTCAAAGTTTGAATATTTTTCTTTTATTAACATTCTAATATATGGTAATTGGAAGTAATCAAGTTGTCATATTTTCCAACTGGCAGCATTGAAGTTCAAAAAACATAAAAAATTGTAGTTTATAGTATTTTGCAATTGAAAGGATTTAAGCTGGAGTATTTGACAATATAAAGTATGTATTCATATTCTAGCATTTTTATTTGGAAGTAACCAAGTTCGAGTATTTTACAATTGGAAGCATTCAAATTAACCGACAACTTTTTACACGACAACTTTTTAACACGACAAGTTTTTACCGACAACAAATGTTTATATTTGAACATCTTGAAATGTATACATAAAAGTTTGAACATTTTCCCTTTGCAAAGATTAAAATTCTAGCATAGGAAGTATTTACATAAATTCCAACTTTCAACTGGAAGTTTCCAAGATACTTTATGCATCAAAGTTTGAGCACTTTCCCATAAAGTTTGAGTGTCTTCGAATTTAAGAGATTTGAAATCGAAAGCATTTAAATTCATGAGTTTCTCAATTGGTAGCATTCACATTAAACAGCACTCTAATTACATCCAATTCCAAATGAGAAGATTCAAGTCGTAAAGGCATCGAATTAAGAAAAATTGGCTTTATCACTGGTCTTGATTCTCCCTATTCGTCTTCAGTACATAAAGCACGTGCGAAAATGCAAGTAACGTAAGCACATTTCGAACGTGTTCGTTATTCGCTTGCATATATTTGGAGCCGTAATGAACGTGCGAAGATCTCCTAACCCGTCGCAGGCTCGTTTTCCACGCCCCGGACTTCATTTTATAGGGTGGGAAGGTGTAATGAGCTTTTGCGAGCTTCGCTCCATGGCCTCATTAAAAGGACGTCACTGTCGGACGCGTGGTCGTATTTTTCCCCCAACTGTATAACAGAATACACTCGAATACTTTAAGAAACGCAATATGGGCATTTTACGGGCACGGAGTTAGTAAAAGGTTGCATAAGAAATGTTTCTGCTCCGCCTCGACAAGTGAAATATGCTCCTATGATTTAAAAAAAGATCCCTAAGTGGTTGTAAAAATATTTGGAACGCTTGCCCGCAATTATTTCCAGTTAGAAGGCGTAACATAAATTTTTTAAACGTTTTTTGCATCGAGTTGATCTGTAATTGTTACCTGACATTCATGGTTTTTTTTATATCACAATATAATTCACAGAACATATTTTTGAAATAAACGCATCGAGTTTTATATTTTATGTTTCACAGAATGAATTTGAATTCGTCTCTGTAAACTGCTGCCGTTCCTCGTTTCAATAGAAGCACATACTGTGTTGATCGCAGAAAGAGCAGAAAAAGCACGTTTTATCCGAAAAGATTTCGCTCTGAATTTTTGTCGAGTGAAGAACGTCGTAGAATGTTTGAGTTCGAATCTTCCAGGAAGAAGAGAACAGAGTTCCCATGGGTACCATAGGGAGACTTCTGCCATCGACGTTTCTTCACGTCGGACCAGCGAATAGGACGATGTAAACTGTTTTCTTAGGCACTTGGAGTTCTTCAAAAATTCCTAAATATTTACTCTTGAGGAGAACCCCCAGGCCGGTGCTTAAGCGGTGTACATTCTCCATTCGCTTAAAGCCCCTGAAGGACGGATTAGAGGCACTTGCGAGTCTCTCAAATTTCCCTATGTGTATCCAAGCTCGTCACACATGCAAGGCACTCTCGCGAAGAAAACGCCAAAGGTCCCTTTTCTCTAAGGAGTATTATGTTTTCAAAACTGCATTCGAAGTCTCGCGGTCAAAAAGGTCTAAACTAAGCAATTCAGAATCACTCTAAAATCATTTTAAAATAAGAGAGAAAAATAAACAAATGTGAAATTGTATTGCAATAAATCTTTACTTGTCCCAATTAAAAGATGTAAATCAGCCAAACACGTCATTAGGATCATCATTTTTTCGACCCTAAAAAAGGAAGAAATCGTAAGGGGTGGAGAGAACCGGCGTCACGTGGTCGCCAAAGCCGACGGCAACTCGACTCTCAATGAATCCTCTCTGGTTCCTCGTTAAAGTTTAAAGCGAAACGTCTCTTGCACGGGGATCTGTAGTCTACAATTCTACACTCGTGCCAGCTGCTCAGATCTTCCTCGAGGTTCAACAAAAAATTCGAGCACAACGTTATAAATGCCGGTACAGGGAGAAACTCTTCTTTCTCCTCTCTTTCTCTCCACTCTTGTTACTGCCCTCCGTCTCTTTTTCACTCTCTTTATCTGCTCGTTCCTTCTACTGGCTATATTTACCGCCATAATAAATTTAAAGTCAGAGTTACACGGGAGTTAAAGCGGCTCGCGCCCGCACTCCGCATAAAATCCGCGCGGATTGCATTGCTCCTTTATCGAAGTCCGGTAAACAAGTTAAACGAGATTAGACCTGTAACCAAGCTCTAGAGAAGTATGCTGTCACCAGAAGCAAGTAAGTCAGGGAAAGAGAGAGAGAGAGAGAGAGAGAGAGAGAGAGAGAGAGAGAGAGAGATAGTTTACTTAGTGATGGAAACGGAAGTGGAGCAGTAAAATTGAGAAAAATAAGCTGGAGGGTGTGAATCTAAAACAGTGGCGTAAATCCAAATTGGATGAATGCCAATATGCAAATTGAATGGTTCCAATTGAAACATACAAGAAATCGAATACTTCCAACTAGAAAAAACCTCAAAAACTATGGAAAAACATGGATCCTTCTGACTAGGTTACCAAACTCGAGATCATTTCATCTCGAGTTTGGTAACAATTGCAAAAATATTTCCATTTGTTTTATTTTGGAAAACCAACAGTGGTTAAAAAACAGTGTCAATTTCTCCAATGGGGAAAATACCAAAAATTTAATGATACTTATTGCACAATATCACAAGTTGAATTCATCCAACTGGTAAAACCACTTACTTGAGTGATTAGGGTGGT
Source organism: Euceroptres primus (assembly GCA_037177015.1). Lineage (NCBI taxonomy): Eukaryota > Metazoa > Arthropoda > Insecta > Hymenoptera > Figitidae > Euceroptres > Euceroptres primus. The sequence continues at coordinate 19,349 of JBAGKK010030049.1, forward strand.
ACAAAAATGCATTGTAAACTTTTTTTCCAATTTTCATACATATCGCCCCCCCCCCACCTTTCCTATCCTGGAGAAAATATGTTCTCATTGATGATACTATACATATGAATGACAATCAAAAAGTTGGAATTTTTCGATTTTATACTTAAAAGAAAAAAAGTATTTTCAATACATACAAAACCTTTTTTCTATTAATATTAATCACATTAAGTGTAAAAATAATGATAAACGAGGTAAAGAAGTGCGCTCTTATTTTATATTCAAAATATGTTTTAATTTAATGGAAAACTTTTGATTTCAACGATTTACAATATTTTTCAAGTAAAAATAACAATTAGATCTTCATTTAGAGGCTTAGATAATGATTATATAAAAAAGTTTCTCTCTGATAAAAGCATTGTAATAAAAAAAATATTGCTTTAAGATTATTAAAAACTATTTTTAAATTTAAAAATAGTCTAAATATTAATAATATTTCTTTTTACTACTAACTTCACTGATTGTAAATACCTGTTGTTAGATCGGATGACAAAGTTAACCAAGAAAAATTTTATAATTCCAAAGAATCTGGAATAACCTAATAATCAAGTTTTGTTAGTGGTAGAAGTACATGTTTTCATTAATATTTCTTTCATAGAATCACCTCCAAAATGTGCTTCATTTAATCATAAACTCGTGTCGCCGGATGACATCGAATTGATGTACGCACTATTTAGGGTTTTCAAATTCATTATTTTTCTTAAGTAACAACACTTTATGACTACTTATGTGTAATTGAATTTTGACATAACTAATGATCTTCTGCTGTTAATTAATTTAGAGGGAAAAATTAAACTCCTTTATCATAAAAATAATAAGAAACTGTTTTGTGACCGGATGACATAAAACTTCAGGGACATTTAAAAAGTGATTAATACTTTGCAATTATGATTAGGAACCAAATAAATTCTGAAATAAATTCTGAAATAGATTCTGAAAGTATACGTGCGTTGATAATTAGATCTAGAATTTTCCGCAAAAAAATATAGCGCTACAAAACTGGAAAAATGTAGTAAGGGGGACACGGGACCGAATAACATTTACTCATATTTAATCGAATTTATTTTGATACAGGATAAATTGAAAAATAATATCACATAAGATGTTGTAGATAAAAATATTCTTAATAAGATCCTGCAATTAAAACAATTATTTCTTCATATATAAGCGAGTAATATTCCAGGGACATGATATTGCCAACTTTTTGATTTTAAACCATATATAGAGATTAAAAAGACCTCAATCACATACTTAATTGATTATAACATTGTTATAATCACATAATTAATTGATTATAACATAATATTATTAAAAATAATAATAAATTGCTTTAACAATTATGTTTGTTAACTTGAAATAATTATTACCTCTCTCTAATTGAAAAGTGAACAAAAAATGGAATTTTTTAGAAAAAACCGCAACTTTCTAGCATTATTCTAAAAGAATATTGTTAGAATAATAATAATAATAATAAATTGGTTCAACAATTACTTCTGTTAATTTTAATTGATTATTGCCTCACTCTAACTGAAAAGTTGAAAAATTCGGGAAAAACCGCGACTTTTTAACTCTATTCTAAGATAAAATTGCTATAAACAATAATAAATTGTTTAAACAATTTATTTACATTTACACATTTACATATATTTATTTACATCTAATTTTCAATAGAAAGTAATACTTTATGCATTAAAAACAATTTATATTTCAAAAACTGCAAAAAATGTAATAATTAGCGCCAAAAACTCGCAAAACCCAATTTTTCACTTATGGGTTTTTTTTGGGACTATATAAAACCGACTTATGGGGGTGATATTTAAATAGTAATTGTTGATTCGTATTCTATGGCTTATTGTGAAGAGAAATGTTGAGTTTCAACTCGATTCACCTAATATTGAACATTCTGAATAAAATTTACAAAAACGTCTTTTTTTCTTATGGGAAATACGTGTTAAACTTCATGGGGCTTGCGGAACCTCTAAATATAATTTTTTCTTTTAAAAAAACGTGTTTGTTATTTCGTGGATTCGAAAATTTGGGAGCGATGTGCATGAAAATTCGAAAAAAAATTTTGACTACCCTATTGAGTCATTCTAATAAAACATACCACCATGAATAATTTCAATCGAAAGATATCCACACTTCGATCCTTTCAACTAGGAAATAGGACAACTCAATTACTTCCAAGTGAAACATATCCTATAATGAAAACTTTCAATTGGAAGTCATCCAAGCTCATTATGATCAAAACTTAAATTAAATTTAAAAATGCATTTACCTATGGAGAATCAAACGAAAACCTTTTTCTTCAAAAGAAAAAGAAACCCGAGCCAATTTTAAAGTCTGAAAATCGTACTTTCGCCACTGATTGGAAGGGGAAAACAGCAATGCGCTTCATCTTCTCGAGTAGAGTCATTACTTTCTTTGGCTAACTGCAGTCTCCGCCGGGTCTTGTAAACATCGCCTTGCTCGAAACGCTATCTTTCCCCCTGAATAGTGGGAGTTATTGCTTTTACCTAGGCCTCCCTCTCGATTCTCCAATTCCGTGTATCAAGATTTGCTTTTCGGGCGTGGCTGCAGGAGGCTTTCGAAAATCTATAGCCAAGGCAAATACCCTCGATGGAATCGGACAGAATTGGAAAAAAAATCGATACCAACTTAGTGACCAGCTGGTAACTGATACGACTCTTCAACCGGTTTCAGTCATAGAACCAGATTGACATTTTCGATAAGATACTTCATGCCAGAAACCAGATAGAAACCTATTACTATCAAAGCGAAATAAAATATTATGAAATATGTCCTTTCGACTTTATTGGAAACATCTTAGGATATGGAGAAACGTACAATTTATCGGTAAAGCGGAAACACTCAATATTTTGATTCAATCTGCATAAGATTCAAATTTTGTGGATATTCAATAAAGGCGAATTTCCATTATTATTCAAACATGTAAAAATAAATTTTAAATGTATCGTAATGTATAAGATATGAAATTCAAGTTGTCAATACTAAATGATGAATTAACTTAAGAGACAAATCACTCTTAATTATTATTTTAAATTTGTTTATTTCTAATCGTACCAAGAGGAAATCAATCCTAGCACAAACACGAGCGGGCATGCATTAATTTTGCCTCAACGCTGAGATTATTGCTGCGACAGATATATTTTAACCCTGGACCCCTTTTTGGAGAATATTTCAATACATGGGTTTCACAGACGGTCGATTATTACCATCAACGTACGTGCTCGTATCATAATCCGCGAGATTCGGGCTACCATTGAATTGGCATTTACCACAGAACACGTTTTCGGCATCACTGAGAACTCACACGTAGTGTGAAAGACAAAGGCCATAGGTTCCAATATAAAATAATAATAGAAAGGATGAAATCCATCAATTTTTAACACTCCCTTACTGAAAAATCTAATTCATAACCTCCACAACCTTAAAAAATGATCTAAAAAAGAATGAAAAAAAACAATATACCAAATTTGGAAATATCCTATGGCAATGAAGACAATTTAAACTAACATGCTTCCAATTAAAAAAAAAACTTCAACTTCGATACCTTCAATTAGCAAATATTCCAAAATGAATATAGCCAATAGGAAATTACTCTAACTCGAATGCTTCCCAAGGAAAATACTCCAACTTGAATGCTTCCAACTGGAAAATAATCTAACTTGAATGTTTGCTATTGGAAAATACTTTAACGTCAATGATTCTGATAGGAAAATAATCAAACTTGAATGCTTCGAATTTGAAAATACTCCAACGTGTATGCTTCCAAATTAAATGAAGAATCCTTGAATTCCACCACTTCAACTTGAATTCCAACAATTGGAGAATGCTCCAACTTAAATACTTCAAATTGGTAAATACTCCAACTAAAATGCTTTCAATTATAAAATAGTCTAACTTGAATGCCTCCAATTGGAAAATAACAAATCTTGAATGTTTGCTGTTGGAAAATATTCCAACTTGAATGCTTCCAATTGGAACATAATCCAACTTAAATATTTGCTATTGGAAAATACTCTAACTTTAATGATTCTAATTGGAAAATAAACCAAGTTGAATGTTTCCAATTAGAAAATACTTCAACTTGAATGCTTCCAAATTACATTGAGAATATTGAATTCCAATACTTGGAGAATACTTTAGCTTGAATTTCAAAACTGGAGAATGCTCCAACTAGATGAATACTTCAGATTTTATACATATATCAACTAAAATGCTTTCAATTACAAAATAGTGTAACTTGAATGCCTCCAATTGGAAAATACTCAAACTCGAATGCTTTCAAATAGTAAACATTACAACTAAAATGTTTTAAATAAGAAAATAGTCTATCTTTATTTCTTCTAAATTGAATATACTCAAACTTTAATACTTTAAATTGGAAAATAGTCCATCTTTAATGCTTCCAATTGAAAAATACTTCCACTTAAATGCTTTCAATTGATAAATACTTAAACTACAATGGTTTCAATTGGACAATTAGAACCTCAATTCTTCTAATAGGAAAATAATCCAACTTGAATGTTTCGAATTAGAAAACACTCCATCGTGTATGCTTCCAAATTAAATGAAGAACACTTTAACTTGAATTCCAACAATTGAGGAATGCTCCAACTTGAATACTTCAGATTGGAAAATGCTCCAACTAAAATGCTTTCAATTATAAAATACTAACTTGAATGCCTCCAATAGGAAAATAACCCATCTTGAATGTTTGCTATTGGAAAATACTTCAACTTCAATGATTCTAACTGGAAAATAATTCAACTTGAATGTCTTTAATTAGAAAATATTCCAACGTGAATGCTTCCGAATAGTAAACATTTAAACTTAAATGCCTCCAATTGGAAAATAACCCATCTTGAATATTCTCCAATGGAAAATATTTCAACTTGAATGCTTCCAATTGAAAAATAATCCAACTTGAATTTTTGCTATTGGAAAATACTCCAACTTCAATTATTCTAATTGGAACATAAACCAACTTGGATGTTTCCAATTAGAAAATACTCCAACTTGAATGCTTCCAAATTACATTGAGAATATTGAATTCCAATAATTGGAGAATACTTTAACTTGAATTTTAACAATTGGAGAATGCTCCAACTAGATGAATACTTCAGATTGGTACATACTTCAACTAAAATGCTTTCAATTACAAAATAGTGTAACTTGAATGCTTCCAATTGGAAAATACTCAAACTTGAATTCTTCCAAATAGTAAGTGTTTAAACTAAAATGGTTTAAATTAGAAAATAATCTATCTTCAATTCCCTTAAATTGAAAAAACTTCAATATTTCAAATTGAAAAGTAGTCAATCTTTAATGCTTTCAATGGGAAAATATTTCCATTTGAATGTTTTCAATTGGTAAATACTTGAACCACAATGTTTTCAATTAGACAAATAATTAAACTTCAATGCTTCCAATTGGAAAATACACAATTCTGAGTGACTCCTAATGCTAAAACACTGGAAATTGAATGTTATTAATTGGATAATATGCCAATGTAAAATCTTCAAATAGAAAAATATCCCGTTCACAGATTTTACGACAGCATCGATTGCGATCGTCATAACTTCAATATCGATAATCCCCGATGAGTTGTGAATCGAAATTGGCTGGCAAGACAGTGAGAATCATGGGGAATAATTGTGGTTGGTTCGCATGCAAGCGAATTGTCGACGTTGACTGTAACGTTCACATTTGACGCGGCCGTCTCGAACAATGCCTCGATCCATGAACAGACATCCATGAACATGCTCCAGGCATGGTTTCTAAAGCTGTGAATGACGAGCATTCGAGCGAATGGGACCAATCAGCCTGATTGGCCGACCGGTATTTACATTTCTGCGGGCGTGTGCTTTGCTACCGATCGTTGCAAAGCTGAAGAGAATGGAAGCCAAAGTCCTGGGGCACATTTGGAAGCAGCAGCGCAAAATCAATTTTGAACCAAGAGAAGAGTATCGATTCTCAGAAGCACAAGAAAACCAGTTCAAACCAATCCAGAATGCACCTGACTTATAAATTAGAACAAGTCCTAAATTATAGAATCCATTTAATTTTCGCAAGGTTATGCAATTAATTTAATTTACCTAAATTGATGGAATTCATTTAATTTTGGAAAATTTCTGGAATAGAATTTAATTTATGCACTATGCACATCAGTAAAATCCATTTAATTAGTTCCTGCAAAGTTTCCATTTACACAAAACTTATTTCTGGATCGTATGAAGCATTCACTCGACAGGTAATTTCAAGAGGGAAGTGCTTCAGCATGTTTGTAGAATTTATTATAGACATAGGTCGTTTAACGTTTAACTTGAACTTCTTTTGGTGATTAATATAATCCCTCAAGTAAATATACACAGTGGGTTGTTTGGTGCCGAGGAAAAAACCCTTTGGAAACCGAAACTCCTAAAAATATTTGCCTCCTAAACTCCTCCATAAAAATCTGGTCACTCTCCTCGACTCGGCACCGGATGTGGAAGGCATCATATACAGAAGATACTCACAAAGTTTCAAAACATCATAAGAGCTTTACAACTCTACAAGGGTCGTTTTCTTCACATCTGGTTAAAATTTACACTCCGGTTCAACTCCAGGACAGGACGAGTTTTTTCAAAGCAGTAAATTTTGACCACAAATGAGGAAGTAAGATCGCATAATTCACACTGGGCCATTTAGGCTGTCAACTGTACTTCATTCCCTTAATCATAATTAAATTTGAGAACAAATTTAAGACTACTGATATAATGATTTAAAACATTATTTTGGACAAGTTCCAACTCGAATACTGCCAATTAGAAAATATCTTAAGTGTTCCCAATTGGAAAATGTCCACCTTGATTGCCTCTAGACGGAGAAAATTTTGTTAGAAAAATTTACCCTACTTTTGCGTACAATTGGGATATATGGACCAGTTGAAGAATGTTTAAAATTATTGTAATAATTTGTGACGTGCATAATGTTAAAGAATACATGGCAGATCGGTAAACTTTAATAACGCAGATTAAAGTTTCGAAAATGTGCAGTAAAGATTTTCAAAGGTAAAAATTAATGCACGTGGTGTAATTATTAAAAACTATTCTGTCATAAATTTACGAAAAATTGGATAAAATTTCATGTTAGTTAAGTAAAGTTTGTAAATATAAAGTGAAGCAAACTTTAAATTATCTAATACTAATGATTCTCTTAAAATTGGTTATAGATTGACAAATTTCGGTGAACCTTTCTGAGTAAAAAATGTATTATTTATTCGAAAGTTCGGCAAAGTTTTAAATGAATTGTAAAGAAAAATTGCTTTTGATTATATTATTATCTCCTCCATATTGTATGAAAGTTTATCCACTGTAGAGGAGCTTTTCATTTTTGCTACGTTAGAATTTATTCGACAGTTGGATAAACCGACGCGACGTCACAAGGCATCTTCCACCACCTCCCTTAATCTTTCAGAATTGAATGCAAGTATTGAGCACCTCGAAGATATTTAATAATTTTTTAATTTGGAAGATGTTGAATTTTCAACTTACTTTTTGGCGTTTAGTATTTAAAAATGGATATCAGTTGTAAAATTGGAAAAGAAAATTAGAGTTTATTTAAGTAGGTAATTACAAAGTTGATTACAACGGATCAAAGTTGACGCCCTTGGCGTAAACCTCAGTGATTCTATTTTCTTGGTTTTTGCCATGCTAGTGGTTTTCCTACTAAATTTGTAGCTTTTTCCTCCATTTAGTGGGGTGAAAAAAGCATTTTTCATGCATGTAATGGGAAAAATTGATTTGATGCATTTATTGGCAAATTTAAAAAGGTTAATTAATTAAAATAACTAATTTAAAAGTAAGTGAGGCTCAACTTTCCATTGCTCATAAGTTACGAGAAGGATCTTTCTATATGGAAAGAAGATGGCTGTTATTGGCATCTTCTTGTGAAGATCGTGTTATTGCAGAATTATTATTTTGAATAAATAATAAACATTGTTCAGTAAAATTATACTCTTCTTTATATTCCCAAAATCTAATGTCCTTGTGATCATCACTTTCCCTTACGTCATTCCTTTTTAAATTGATTTTATTAAAATGAAAACAACAACAGTTTCAATTATTGTACACAAAATATTAAAAAATTTCACTTTTTCATAATTGTCATGTTCAGCAGGGCGGAGAAAAAATGCAAAAAATTAATCGAATCGTTTAAGCTGAGGGAAAGAATGTGTGGGTCAGCATCTGAAAAAAGTAAACAAAAAATTATTTGAAATCGGTTAATATCTTCTGTTCCCTTTTTTGATTTTAAAATTCAAAAAAATTTCCTATTGATGAAAAAATTATGGCGAATTTTTTGTATGTGCAGTTTTTGCTAATGAACAATAATAAAAAATTAGAAATTCAAAAAGAAATTTTTGCTCAATTTAGAAGTTTTTGAAAATGTGCAAAAAACGTGTTTTTTGGATTTAGTCGTTTGCCCTTATTTTAGAAAAAGTTGAATATGTCGAATCAGAAATTTCTTTAGCTTTAACCAAAGAAACATGTTGTTGTTTTGATTTTTCAGAAAAAAACACTTTTCTTGTGTTTAAAAGTTTAAAAAAGGCAAAATTCACGATTTTTAAACGCTTTAAACCCCAAGAAAATTTTTTTCGAAAAAGGAAAATAATAACATGTTTCTTTGGTTCAAGCTGAAAAAATTTCAGGTTCGACATGAATTCAACTTTTCCCAAAATGTGTGGATACGACTTGCACATTTTCAAAAAATTATAAATTGAGCAAAAATTATTTTTTGAATTATTAATTTTTTGTTACTATTCATTAGCAAAAACTTTGAATATAAAAAATTCGCCATAATTTTTAACCAATAGGAAATTTTTTGAATTTTCAAAAACTTAAATTTTCAAATCAAAAAAGGGAATAGAAGATATTAGGCGATTTCAAAAATTTTTTAAATCATTTTTTCCGGATGTCAACCCACACATTTTTTCCCCTCAGCTCGAACGATTCGATTAATTTTTGCATTTTCACGTTGCCCTACTGAATATGACAATGATGAAAAAGTAAAATTTTTAAATATTTTATGTACAATAATTAAAACTGTTGTTTTCCAGGGTGTCTAGCTATCAGGCCATTTAATATTCCCGGGTTTTTCCCGGTTTTTTTCGGTCAATTTTTTCCCCCGATCAAGTTAAAAATGTCTTTTTGTGATTTATGAAAGTGAACGTATACATAGATATGGAAATTTTAACATAATATACATATACAAAATTTATATCGTAAAGAAAATAATTATTTATTTACACGTTCCAAATTTATCTTTAATAACAAACTGAAGTACATATTTTAAAACTTTCGTAACATGTAAAATAAATATTTTTTAAATTATGCTATTATGCAGTCAGAATCACAAGTAGATGCTTAAATGCTATTAAAATCTGAAGAATAAAAAAATAAAATTTAAGTAGGATAAGAGCACCAATTCTTGGCACCCCCCAATTGTAGGCACTTCTCTCTAATTTATTAGATAATACGACTGTTTAGCTTTTTTTGCTTTAATTAATTTAATTTTATGATCATTTTTACGCATAATGCATATATTAGTTATCCATTGCAATCAAATATTGATCCAAAATTAAATAAATTCAATTCAGTTTTTGGCATGTCAATAATTGGGCTAAGGTGCCAAGAATTGGTTCTCTTACCCTATAATCCCGATTCTAAAAAAATTCCTGGGTTTTTCTCGGTTTTTTCCAGGTAAAATAAAATTCCCGGGTTTTTATCGATTTCCCGGTCCGCTGAACACTCTGTTTTCATTTAAATAAAAGGAATGAAGTTAGTAAGGAAAAGTGATGATCACAAGGACATTAGATTTTGGGAATATAAAGAGTATATTTTACTGAACAATGTTTTTTATTTATTCAAAATAATAATTCTGCATATATATATACATTTATTAGACATGAGCATTCGGAATTTGCAATTACAAAATATATATTCCAAAAAATACACATCTTATAAAATTGATTTTTTTATGAATATTTTTCTCAAGTTTATGAATGTTTTAATAATAATAAATATTATTATTATTAATCTTATTTTAAGGGTATTTTAAAATTCACTTGTCAAACTATCAAGTACGCAGTATTAATTACAGTACAGTTCGGAAGATATTCGTATCAATTTGTCCCACTTTCATGTTCGTGAATGAAGTATTGCCGAATTTTATTTTACGCAACTAGAAATGAAACTTTATCAAAGTGTCCACATGCCCCAAGTTTACCCAATTGAGTTGGGTAAAGTTTCTCGAACTATTTTTCTCCGTGTAATTGGGAAATATCCCAAACTGTCTGCTTCCAATTGGAAAATAACTAACCTGAATGCTTTTATAATTAAAGAACATCAACATTTGGGAGCTTTCAACTGGAAAATTACATCACAACTTGGATATTTCAGTTGCAAAATATTCTTTTCAGTAGAATATTACTTGAACTCAGGAAAATTTTAAAACCTTTTACTAGCAAATAGAATAGTTAACTGACCGAGATGTTATCAATTTTTGCAGAGGCTGCATCTTCAAATTTCTCGAGCTAAAACGACAAGGGCATACGTTAATTGAGTCGTTAACGTTATCGGTCCATCAGTGCCAGTAGTGCCGAGTCTGAAAGACCGACGGTTCTAAAAGTCGAAACCTCACACAGAGCCGCTGGGAGAAAGACCACCCACTCACTCAGCCGATCAGGCGTGAACCTGCTTAAAGGTAATCTAAAGAGGGCATTAGCTCCCAAGTCTTCCGATAGTGGACGCGTGCTGGGTGCTTTAAAGGGTTAATTGTGTTTTTATCCAAACGGCAGCTGAGAAAGGCGTCGCTCGATCAGTCTTTGATTCCTCTCCATTCCTTTCATTTCTGCACATTCGTTCAATTCAAAAGATATCTTAAGATTCTTAAGCCAAAGTAAAACCATTTGCTACCCTCTTTACTATTATTACTATTGTGAATGCAACTTTATTATCATATTTATTGCAATATGCTTTTTGTGCCAATAGTATGATAAGAGAGAAACCAGTCGGCTTTTAAAAAACATATCTTTTATAAAGCAGAACTTGTTTCATCAGGTTTCTCAACAGTTAAAATTGTAATAAATGTTTTACTTCTTTTTTGGATCATTGTTCTTTGTTTCTAAGTGCATATGATGATAACTTACGTTTTGGAAGCTTTTTCGAATGGAATGTAAAATCAGGACTCACCTGAAATAAAAAGAGAATGTTTATGTTATTATGTTATAATGTTATTATATTTATGTATTAGTTACTTCATACATGTTTTAAATTGAAATTTTTAAATATGTTCTTATAGAATATATTTATATTTGCTATATTGTAGTTTGACAAATATATTAATATGGGTTCAGTCGAAAGTCTGGCTCTCATTTGAACTGTTTTAGCTTTTAGCATCCCTCAAAGAATAATCGTTTATCCATGGCACATGTCGTGTTCATATGACAACAAGGGACTTCTATAATCGCTGGCGAATCTCTTTGATGAGACGTACTCTTTTAATCGGTGATGGAAAATCGCCTCGCGAGCCGGAAATGGAAGGGCTCGATAGAGCAGAGTTGACTTTGCCTGGCTCAAAGTACAATCTCGCAGACAGACAGCTCGGGCTGGCTGACAGACACCCCGCAGCGAAGAAGCAGGAAGCCTTTGTCGTTCTCATTCGACCGCTCACGCAATGTTTTTAGCGTGGATCGCGCTGTTTGTCGTCCCTGTGCAAATGTTGCTTTTTCAACCGAGTCGACCCGAAACGAAAAGTAATTATTACGCACGCGACCCAACGTTCATGCGCGCACACATTTCCCAAAGTACACGCACTTGAACCTCGGAACACATATAATTTTGTCAGCACTTCTGGTACAATCAGATCGATATTTAACAAATATTTCATTGTAGTAGTTTTTTAACTACTACTTTCTTGTAATATACGAAGGTTAAGATTTAAAAAATACTATTAATGATTCCAGTTGAAGAATGTAAACCTTCCCTGCTTACAGTTGGAAAGTACTTTAAGTCGATACTTCTATTATGGAAAAATACTCCAACTTCAATGTTTCAGGTCGGAAAATACTCAAATTTAAATATTTACATTTGGAAAACTTCAATAAAAAAACTTCAATAAAACTTCAATCAACTTCAATACTTCCCATTGAGAAATACTTCGTCATGCTTCAAATAAGCAAATTTTACTTCAAGGCATTCCATTGAAGAATACTCCAACATTCATGCTTCCAATTGGAAAATAGTCCAACTTTAATACTTCAAATAATAAAAAAAACTCCGTATTAAATGAAGGCAAACTTTAATACTTCAAATAGTAAAAAAAAACTCCGTATTGAATGGAGGTAATTGGAAAACACTCAACTTGAATACTGCGAATGAAAAAGGACTCTAACTTGAACACTTACAATTGGAAAATATATCAACTTCAATTCCGATTGAAGAATAGTCCAACATTCATGCTTCTAATTGGAAAATACAACACTTTTACTTCAATGCTTTCCATCGAGTAATACTCTGCTATTCGTGCTTCCAATTGGAAAATACAATACGTTTAATTCAATGCTTTCCATTGAAGAATACTTCTGTGCTTAAATTGAAAAATAGTCCAGCTTTAATGCTACAAATAAGAAAATACTCCACACTGAATGGTTGCAATTGAAAAATACTCAAACTTGAATGTTTAAAATACAAAAATATTCCAACTTGAGTGCTTTCATTGACATAATAACGTAACTTGAATGCTTCCAATTGTAAACTCCCCAACTTATTCAATACACCTTAAGCTTGAATTTGAAAATTGAAGCTAAACGGGTTATTTAAAACGTTAACCAAAGATATTTCCTGTATGGAATGACCCTATATTCCTCAAAATCCGCGTGCTACGTGCTCGATACATCGAGGTGCGACGAGGAGAGCTTCGAAGGGTAAAAATCAACGACGGGAAGGACACCGCCTCTGAAACCCGTTTCTTATCGCAAACCCTTTCTTGGCCTTACAGCTCACCACAAGGCACAAAGAGAAAAAAGGGATAAATCGAGCCCAAGAGCACACGCGCTTCGAAGAGCGCATCAGAGCTAAACCACAACAAGGAATTCGAGGTTGTCGATCGGGGCCTTCGATATAGAAGACCTTTCCTCTCATCAACGACCATCAACTCCCTCTTGAGAAATGGGACTTGAAATTAAATTATGATTGTTACTTGTTTCTTTCACTTATAATCTAAATCATCCTGGCTCACCATTATTTTTTAAATAAAAATTGGAATAAAATCAAATCGACCATTCGGTTTAACGACTTTTCATTTTAAAAATACTATCTAGAAGTCTAGAATAAGTTCAATCTCTGTAACTTAAGTTAATTGCAATTTGTTGAATGTGTTTTTCTCAGACGTTACCTAATATTTTTTCTCTTTGTACGAGATGTAATTCGCAAGATACAAAAAAGGGACTTGAAAGACTAAAAAAAAATACTGGATAAGTCTTTGCAGGTCCTCGAGCAGTAGACCTCAATTTTTATCTCGAAACACTAAAAGGACGCTGCAGTTCTAGAAGACGGCTTCGACTTTCCTTTCGCTTCAGTTACACTTTGTCTCTCACTCACAGGATGCCATTTTCCGTCTCGAGGGATCCCAAACGAGACGTAGATGCTCAAATTGAACAAGACACAGGCTGTGTTCCTTAGCCGGAAACGAGACCAGGTTTACTCTCGCCTTTCCAAGGACTCCAGCACTTGAAAATCGTCTTTTTCTAATCCGAGTTTCCTGCACTGGACAATTATTTTACGAATCCTGGGACATGGAATCGCAGTTTGGGGGTGCAGCGCTCCTTTTTTGCTAATGGCATGCACGCGACCATCCGGACCACACGTGCGCAATAATGGGTAGTGAGAGGGCGTGTGGTACTACCAACCACACGAGTTCAGGGTAGATTTTTCTCTCGTCTCTTTCTCCCTTTCTACATTTCTATAACTGCTTTGGTTCCTATCTCTCTTCCTACCGCGAACACCGCAAATGCTCTGCCCGAAGCGCCCCATCTGCTACTTGTTATCCGGAGTTATTAATTAGCCTCCCGCTTTACGCCTCTGGCCAACCCACATTGCGTCGTTGAATGATCCCTGTCGAATTTGTAATCCGATACCCAAAGTGTGGCATTAATAAACTGAAAATTCAAGAGGTCATTTTCGGAGATTGGATGTCACGGATAGTTAGGGGTTATCTACTTAACGATTTAAAGTCATCCGGCTTTTAGATTTTTGTGTTTGGACGACTAAGAACCATTCATGGTCGAAAAATGAATTTTCTAATGACTGACACCATGAACAGAAACTTCTTCACTATTCATGAAGTATCGAACTAAAAATCACATTGAATGCTTACAGTGTGAAAATTCTCCAAATGGGATACTTCCAATAGGAAAATATTTAATCATCCATGTTTTCAGTTATTTAAAAAAAACTTGGATCCTTTTCAATTGAAAAATGGCACAACTTGACTGCTTTTAATTGAAAAATATTCTACTTAGAGGCTTTCAATTGAAAAATATGCTACCTTAGAGGCTTTCAATTGAAAAATATTCTACCTTAGAGGCTTTCAACTGAAAAATACTCCAACTTAATGACTTAAATGAAAAAACGTTCAACGTCAATGCTTCCAATTTGAAAGAAGTTCAAATTCAATGTTTGCGATTGGAAAATACCCAAAGTTAAACCTTAATGCTTTCAAATTTAAGAATACTCCAACTCTAATGCTTCAAAATGGAATATAGTATAACTTCTGTAATTGAAAATAGAAAATTTTCCAATTGAAATCATTCCAACTGAAAAACACTCCAATCTGTATGTCTCGAATGGGAAAACACTTCATTCTGAATGCTTTCAAATGAAAAATACTCCAACTTAATGACTTCAATGAAAAAACATTCAACGTCAATGCTTCCAATTAGAAAGAAGTTCAAATTCAATGTTTGCGATTGGAAAATACCCAAAATTGAACCTTAATACTTTCAAATTTAAGAATACTTCAACGTTATTGCTTCAAAATGGAATATAGTCTAACTTCTGTAATTGGAAATAGAAAATTTTCCAATTGAAATGCTTCCAACTGAAAAATACTCCAATCTGTATGTCTCAAATGGGAAAACACTTCATTTTAAATGCTTTCAAAAGAAAAATACTCCAACTGAAATGCTTCCAATTGGGAAATATTACAACTTGAATTCCTTTCCTTGGTAAGGTTTCCAAAATTCCTTAAATCCAGCTGATCCTTAATATTATGTTTTCATTAGAAAATATTCCAAATTGAATGTATTCAATTTGAAAAACACCAACCTGAATTTCTCAAGTGGGAAAATAGTCGAATCTGAATGCTTACAATTGAAAAACACTCAAACTTGAATGTTTCTACATACTTGGAAAATAATATAACTTGAATGATTCCAATTGAAAAATACTTCTAGTTGAATGTTTCCAAATAAAATGGAAGCTGGAAGCATCTCTAATGCTTCCAATTGAAAAATTCTCCAATTCGAATGATTCCAATTGGGAAATATTGTAACTTGAATGCCTTTATTGACAATGTTTTCAAAATTCCTTGAATCCAATTGACTCTTCATATTATGTTTTCATTAGAGAATATTCCAAATTGAATTTTGTCAATTTTGAAAAACACCAACTTGAATTTCTCAAATAGGAAAATAGTCCAACTTGAATGCTTCTAATTGGAAAACACTCAAACTTGAATGTTTCTACTTGAAAAATAATCCAGAAAAATACTTCTACTTGAATGGTTCCGAATGAAATGGAAAATACTTCAACTTGAATTCCAGCAATTGGAATTCTACTCAAAATACTTTCGATTAATAAATACTTAAACTAAAATGCTATCACTCACAAAATAGTCCAACTTGAATACTTCCTACTGAGAAATAATCCAGCTCAAATGCTTCCAACTGAAAAATAGTTCAACCTTAATATATCCCAATTAGAAAATATTCCAACTAGAATATACTTCGAATTTCCAATTAGAAAACACTTCAAACAGAACGAGCGTTTCATGAAAAAACAATCTAACTTGAATTCTTATTATTGAAAAATACTTCAATTTGAATGCTTCAAATTCGAAAACACTCAAACTTGAATGCTTCTACTTGGAAAATAATCGAACTTGAATGATTTCAATTAGAACAGACTTCTACTTGAATACTTCCAAATAAAATGGAAAATACTTCAACTTGAATTCCATTAATTGGAATGCTACTCAAATACTTCCGACTAGTAAGTACACGGAGAAAAATGGAGTGTCAAACTGACACTTTGGAGGGCTCTCCTATAGTTGAATTTTAAATATATTCAGTATAACAATCTAGAGTGTCAAACCGATCATCTATAATAATGTTCAACTTGAATATCCAGACATTCAAGTTGACTATCTTAGAGGGCTGTCCCATAGATAAACCTCCAGATGATCAGCTTGACAGTTTTTCTGTGATGGCATTTTCCTTACAAAATAAACTTGAATACTTCCTATTGAGAAAAAGCCCAGCTTAAATGCTTCCAATTAGAAGATAGTTCAACTCTAATGCATTCAATTAGAAAATATTCCAACTAGAATATACTTCCAACTTCCAATTAGAAAACACTCTAAATAGAATATGCCTTCAATGAAAAAATACTTTAACTTGAATGCTTATTATTGAAAAATAATCCAACTTGAATACTTCCAATTAAAATTAAAAATTTCCTCAAATGGGAAAACACTTCACCTTTAATGCTTTCAATAGCAGAGTAATCTAACTTGAATGCTCCCAATTGAAAAATACTCTAACTTGAAAGTTTCAAATAGGAAATTACGCCAACACTGAAAAAAATGGGTTGTTGGGCCAACTACTTTACTAGTTGGACAAACTGCTTTAGTATTTACAAATTTTTACTAGTTGATGTAACTATTCAAATTGTTATTGCAACAAACTGAATAGTTACGCCTGTTAATAAAATAGTTGCCCCAACTAATAAAGTAGTAGAGGCATATGTTACAGGCCAAAGTAATTTGCCTAACTAACCATTTTTTTCAGTGAACTTGAATGTCTTTAACTGGAAAATAACTCAAAATTCTTTCTTATAAGTTCGTTCTCTAATGTCGCCTCCTGTCATAAAAAATGATAAAATACACCAAAAGTACCAAATATTGCCCCTGTTTAACTTTACAATACCCTCATCTGAATAATGTGCATCCGTTGTGGTAGTTGACTGGCGTCGACATTTTCAAGAACTTTACTAAAGTCACTGGGTTACATTTCGGGTCGTCGAGCTCTTATTATCCTCGGATGATATGCTGGCATAAGCTTCCCTCTACATTTTGCAAGCTTTCATCGCGCTTACGACAGCGAGTTCTGCGATCCAGAACAACAAAAGTTGCACTGGTGTCGACACAGGGGCACAGAGCGTGCTTAATTCGATCGTAGGTGCGGAAATGCAAGTTCCTGACATGGTGCTGCCTGGATTCGAGTCGCGTCCACGACAAACTGGATATTTCCGTTGAGCAAGAATCGCGTGGGCCGAGGTCTTATAGACATAATGACCCTACGTTGCGCTTTTTTACTTCACTTATCACATGCAAATCCTGCTTTATTGGGATTGGTATTCTTATTAGGCGCCTGCTTCCTCCTTTCCGTGCCTCTGGCCTCTCTTTTTCTACGAAAATTTATGAAAAGTACCCTCGTTCTGAATATAGTACCAATTCTACTTCCACTTCTTACCTCCCCCCATTAAGATTACGATGATTTCGCTTACGTGCAGGGATCCAGCCTTGTTGGCAGAAAAAAATGTATGTAACGTGATTTTCGAGTAACTGGTTCGAGCATCAGAGAGAAAGAGTGATGCTCTCGTGTTTGCCACTTCACTGAGCCGAAATGCTTTAGTGATATCGATTTGGATAGCTGGAAAAGTGGAAGAGGGCATGCGTGTCATTTTTGTTTTATAAAGTGATAATCCTCGAAGAATGAAGATTGCTTCAATGATATAACATAGATTATTCAATAACAGGGTGTCTACTCAAATCCTGAAAAAAAAAAAATTCCCTGACTTTCCCAGGTTTTTTCCAGGTATTTCTAGATTTTTTCCGGTATTTAGGTGTTTTTTGGCCATTCAAGTATGGAATATGGAATTTTAACACCCCCGCCCCTCATTAAAGCATTGTCTAATAACTGAGTAACCCCATTGAATGTTTAAATTATAATTATTTTAATTTATTAAATTTAGAAAAAAATGACGGGTGATAAAACAGTGAAATCGCAGATGTATTTCAAAATAATGTTTATTTAATACGTTATGGGTCGTTGCCAAAAAGTTGTGAAATTCAAGTCCCGACAGTTTTACACATTTTCATTATCTAATATATTTTTTTGAATACCATTGGAATAAAATACTTACTTCGAAGTAATTTTTGGTAAATTTTCAAAATTTTAGGTGCCTTCGTTCAGAAATGGGAAATTAAAATATACCCAAAATGTCCACTCGGTAACCCATTTTTAAAAAGTGTTAATTAAATAAAAATATAATTGAAAATCTAAAGGAACAGTCAAATAAAGTGATTATTGATCTCTTAAATTTTGGATTTTTATTTGGATGGAGTTTTATTTTGGATCACAATTAATGGAAAAAATACTTTAGCTAGTACTGAGAAGATTTTTTTAAAAAAATCAATAGGTCAAATTTCATAACTTCTTAGCAAAGACCCGTATACTCTAAGAATACTTATGGTGTTTTGTGACAAAATCTACATGAACCTGTAATAGAGAATACAAAACACAGTCAAATTAAATAACTTCTCTTCGTTTATGAACGAAACAACATTTATAAAGAAATAAAGTTAAGAATAAAACATTTAAATATTTTCTTAAATACATTCTGTTCTGTTTAATTTTTTTGTTTTGCAACACCCACCTCAAAAGTTGCACTTTTCATGACTCTAAATTGTGCCTAAAGGGCTTTATTTTAGCATAATGTGTAAAACAAAATTCGCGCATGCGCAGTTTGAATATGACTTACTTTAGGCACTGTTGAAAAAGCTGCGCATGCGCACTTTCGAGATAAGGTACTTTAGACAATGGCATCGGTAACTTTAGACACAGGCGTTGATATCTTCACGATAACAAAACTTTACACAGTGGCGACACCTGAATTAAAAAATGAAAAATATGTTAACTGGCTTATAAATTATATAAGTATTTGTGTGCTAATTGTACGGAAATATCCAAAACAACAGGGTTATTGTTACGGAAATTTCCGTGGCAATAGGTTATTTTTACAGAAATTTCAGTAACAATAAGTTATTTTTACGGAAAATTTTCCGTGACAATAGACTATTGTCACGGAAATGTCCGTAATTATAACTTATTGTTACGGAAATTTTCGTAAAAATAAATTATTCTTCCGGAAATTTTTCCGTGACAATAGGCTATTATTAACCCCTTAGCGACAAACTTAACGTTTGTGATACATTCACTTTTTTTGATTTTATAGAATTTTTATGTGATAAACTTAAAATTCTGCAAAATAAATATGTGGATTAGATTAAAGTGGACTATTCCACATCATGTGAGGGGGCTATAAATTATCTTACACTCAATGGAAGCCGAGATAATTTTAAAAATTCCTAAAAAATTTTATTGCAAAAATCGGTCAAAAAATGATCGTAGATTATCCAGCACTCGCCGTTGGCTCGTTTTCAGCTTGTTTACGGCTCGCCTTCGGCTCACCTTCAACTCGCCTACGACTTGCCTTTGGCTCATGCTCACTTCACACTCATTCTGGAACTGCCTACTTTCCGCACTTGTCGCACAATATAATATTCTAGTCCTTGTAAATATCTTAATTTAATTTTGCTGCAATTAAAAAATTTTCAGTACGCTCGAAAAAATTCCTTGACTTTGAAGAAAATTCACTGTCATGTCCACGTTTTTCCAGGTATAAAAAATTCCCTGACAATTTCAGTAGACACCCTGAATAAGCCTTAATGGAAAGGGAATTATAATTCCCTGTCATTTCCAGGTACAGAAAAATTCCTTGACAATTCCAGTAGATACCCCGAATAAGCCTTAATGGAAAAGGAATTCCCTGTCATTTCCAGGTTTTTCTAGGTATATAAAAATTCCCTGACAATTCCAGTAGACACCCTGAATAAACATTAATGGAAAGCATGATAAAAAAACAATCAAAAGAAGCTTTCTCGCATTCGGTTTTATATTCCCAACATTGGGAATATATATAGAATCGAATTTTTAATAGCTTCACAAGTGCTGAAAAACAAATTAAAGTTGAAAAGGTAAAAGTTTTTTCTCAACTCTTGAAAATTTCAAAAGAGCATAATGAAATTTTTCAATAAAGTTGTTGACCAGCTTTATCGATCAACTTACTCCACATTTTTCTTCGAGTTGGTAGACATATCTTCACTCAACGGTAGACCTACCTCGCATGGAATTAAATCAACTCTTCTAAGTTCGAACTCTTTGGCTTCATATATAGACTTTCCAAACTCCATAACTCTAGCCGCCCTCTGATTGGCTAACACGGAGGTAATCGAGTTACCTGACTGATTGCGAGTAGCTAATAATAACGAGGGGTTCTCGTTTCGAGAATGAAGGTTTTTGGGTTGTATCATGGAGAGGGAAAGAGAAAGGGTAAAAAAGATAGATAAACAGAGCAAGAGAGAGGAAGAGAGAGACCCGAATGGAGCAGAAGGATCGCTTCGCGTAAAAGCTACGGATCCGTGTGGTGATGGGGTGGTATCAACCCCCGCGTTCCTGAAATTCCTCGCGTAATTGCATCGCGTGGCGCCACGCCAGAACGATTGCATTTTCAGCCAGCTATGTAGTATAAATAGTGAAAACATGGTGGTAGCTCCTTTGACAATTATCCGACTGAAATTTCTGACCAAGAATTTCGTCGTTTGAGAGCGGTCCGTCCAAGCCAAGGCGGAGAATAGGAAATATTGAAATTCTAGTAGCCTTATGAATTTCTCTAAAATTTTACCCTGGACGTCGTTAATTTCCCTGGAAGAACGAGTGATATACAGCCCAGACAATTGTCCCTCCAGAGTAGATATAATTACACCCGAAACAATTATTCGCTGCATCTACAATTATATAAAAGAAATATTTATGATTCTATTTTCTCATGCAATAAGGCATAATCTCGTTAAGTAAACAACTTTTACCTTGAGAAAACAGAAGCCCATAAAATGTGAAACATTCGGAAAACCTCGCTTCCGGGCTGAAGACGAGGGTTTTGTGTTTACCCGAAATGCAACGTGAGATTTAAGAGGGAGGGTAAAATAGTGCAGTCTCGAGTTACTAGTCAAGCAGACTGAAGGTGTCGATCTGAAAGTACATTGGATAGACATAAACATGATGATTTTTCGAGTTATTCCAAAGTTAACTAACTTGGAGACACTTAGATAAATTCAATAATAAAAAGCTCGAAATTTAGTGCCTTTTAGATCTTCTGATGAATAAGAATGTATAGTGACTTGAAAGAAAGAGTTAAAGAAAGAGGAAAGGAGCCTTTTTGGATGGAAAGAGGGATGATGCATCCTTCATACGAAAGGGGTTTCGAACCTGACGGCTTAAGATGAGTCCTTCGTTATTTTCCCCACTCCATGCACCAGAGGATAATCCGATCCTTTCGTTGCTTCTCGACTTTCCCGATGCTCGAGGAAACGCATTACGGAAGTGAGGACGGGGTCTAGGAAGCTCTGCAAGGATTCCTTCGGGGTGAGATTAAGTCGCGATCAGCTTGGCACTTGCCTCCGGTGATCTCCCCTTCGCAATACTCTGCACCCTGCGGTTCTTCCTTTTGCGTCGGATCGTCAGTAATTTTCACTTAAGACGAGAGTTCACTTAACCTCTGACAAAAAAAAGGGTGAACACTTTTTTTTAAGACGGTGAGCTTTCTTAAAGAAGGATACCTTTCAATTAAATTTTATCAACTATAACGGAAGTATAAATGATCAATTTTTAATTTCCTAAATGTATAACCGTCTAATAATCTTCTACACGGAAAAAATAAGTCTATGCAATTTTACGTGTCTGATCCACTATAGGATCGGGCAGAATTTTTTTAAATCTGGTATAAATTTCACTACAAACTGTACAAACTGTTAGATTAAAAATTTTCTATTTTATACAAGCTTTTAGGGAATTTTAATACTGTAACGTACATTTGAACAATTTATACAATACAGAACATACTGCAACTAAAATATTAAAAAACGAAACTAAAGTAATAAAAGCAGCCAGAAATAAAAATAAAATTTCATATTTATTATTTGTTACAATTTCATTAAAACTGATGAAAACTGTTACATTTATTATTTGTTACAATTTCATTAGAACTGATGAAAATTAAACAAAATTGTCTGCATTTTAAATAATAAAATTTTGTTACCCTTTTCATTTCGAGCTTCAGTAAAAAATTTACATACATATAAAAATCAAGTAAAATAAGTCCTAAAACTCTAATACAAAATAACTGTTGGACGCGTAAATAATATTGGAAAATACTATTGGAATACTCATTGCCCATAAGTATTCCAATAGTATTTTCGTGCCCAACAGTTATTTTTTGTAAGGAAAGATTCAAAATTTAGGAACTGTGCATATGCACAAATGCATGCATGTACTTTTTTCTATTGGTATCACTGCATTCTACATTTTCCTTGACAGTTTACGAAAGCTTCTTTGACTGCTTTCGAAACTTTAATATGTATCAATTATACAAACTCTATTCTTCTGCCTTCAGATTTTTGTTGACAGCCTTTTAGAAATATTACTTTCGCACTTCATTTTTTAACAATCGATGCACGAGATTTTAGATTGTCTCGTTTCAGGATTTTAATGGGCCTTCTAGTAATTATTTCTTAACTTGTTTTATACACTTTAATGAATTATGTATCAAAATTTACAACGTGGATATTTTCATTTTCTGCAAGACCTTTGAACTTGTCCTAAAGTGGTAAACGCAGTCAACTAAAATTTCATTGACTTATTTTTTCCACGTAATCTAATATCTTCTGAGTGAAGATAATCATTGCAAAATTAAATTTTATATAAGATCGGACGCAGGAAAAATGAATGTTGATTCAAGGAAAAATCTTTCCAAAACCTTTCAATAAGAAATAATAAAATGAAAATGGTTTGAGAGGAAATAAAACTAACAGGATTTGGAAACACTTGAGAGAAATTCGCTGGAGTGAAGACAATTTTGCCCGGAGTTTAGTGAACTGAAAGTGATCCTGATGAAGTCGATCACTGACTGAAAGGACTCCAATAAAGAAACGTACGTTCGACAGTCCTTGCAGAGGCTGCAGAGAGATTCGAAAAGCGCGATTCCGAACGAATAACTTCCAGTTCGTCGAAACCCACCGATTTGACTAACGGGCTGACTACTCCGGGCGATTCGTTTTGTCGGATATTGCGCGAGACTTCACGTGTCTACCTGGCAATGAAAATGCAACGCTTGCGAGAAACAGAGAAGTTGAATGAGAGAGAAGAGGCAGAGTGGCAACACAATGGAAAACGAGTGGATGAGGGTCGTTGCAACAATTGGCGGTGGTGCACCACCAGAAGGGTTCCATACCAGGCTGCAATCTCATTCGCGCTCTTTCACATGAGCGAACGAGTTTTCTCGTCCAACCTCTTCCTCTTCACTCCTACTCAGACTATCTTCCTCTTTTGATTCTTGAATCTCGACGTTTTTTTATTCAGAAGTACATTACGGAAATTTTTAGAATCGCCGATAACAATGATAACTATAATGCAAATTTAAATTCTTCTAAACTGAAATGTATTCCAATTAAAATTCTTCTTTGACTTATTCATGTTTTTGAAACAATTAAATTAAAGTAAATGTTGCTTTCCACGTTATAGAAGATTATTATCAGAAAACTCTAGAAGATTCAGGAAAATCCAGAAGATTCTGGAGGATCTTAAAGCTTCTACAAGATTTTACAAGATTCTGAAACCGTCTGTATATCTCTGGAAGAGCCGAGAAGAATCTAGAAGATCCTGAAAGGTTTAGACAGTCCTAGAAAATTGTGAAGGATTTTAGAAGATTTTGGGAGCCTTTTGGAGATTTTGAAGAATTTTACAAGATTCTCTGGAAGCATGAGAAAGTTTCTGAAAGATTCTAGGACATTCTAGAAAATCTGCAAAATTCTCTCTGAGTCTGAAAGTATCTGGAGAAGAATAAAATATACCAGAAGGCTGAAAAAACTCCAGAAGATTTTTCGAAGGATCCCCGCAGATTCTGAAGGATCCGAAAGCTTCTACAAGATTCTGGGTATCTCTGGAATATTCTAGAAGAATCTAGAATATTCTGGAAAGTTTTGGATCGTCCCGAAAAATTCTGTAGGATTTTAGACGATCCTGGAAGAGACTAGAAAATTTTGGGAGATTTTGAAGGATCTACAAGATTCTGAAAGAATGAGAATGTTTTTGAAAGATTCTAGGACATTCTAGAAATTCGAAAAAATTCTGGAAGAGTTTAACAGATTGGAGGAGGATTGCAGAATACTCTATTCTCTAAGAGTCTGAAAGTAGCTGGAGTAGAATGAAATATTCTAGAAGACTCTAGAAGGTTGAAGAAAGTTCAGAAAATTCCTTGAAAGATCCCAGAAGATGCTGGAGGATTCTGAAGCTTCTACAAGATTCTGAAAGAGTCTGGGTTTCTATTGAAGATTCTAGAAGTATCTAAAAAATTTCGGAAGGTCCCAGAAAATTCTGGAAGAGCCTAGAAGATTTTTGGAGACTTAGCAGGATTTATAAGATTCTAGAAGAATGAAAATGTTTTTGAAAGATTCTGGGATATTCTAGAAAGTCAACAAAATTCTGAAAGAGTCTAGCAAATTTAGGGGAATTATAGAAGACTCTAGAAGGTTGAGAGAAATGCAGAAAATTCTTTGAAGGATCCCCGAGGATTCTGAAGGATCCTAAAGTTTCTACAAGATTCTAGGTATCCCTGGAATATTCTAGAAGAATCTAGAATATTCTGGAAGGTTTTGGAAAGACCCAGAAAATTATGGACGATTTTAGACGATTCTGGAAGAGACTAGAAGATTTTGAGAGATTTTGAAGTATCTACAAGATTCTGGAAGAATAGAATGTTTTTGAAAGATTCTAGGACATTCCAGAAAATCGAAAACATCCTGGAAAAGTTTAGCAGATTGGAGGAGGATTGCAGAAGACTCTATTCTCTAAGAGTTTGAAAGTATCTGTCTGGAGTAGAATGAAATATTTTAGAAGACTCTAAAACGTTGAAGAAAGTCCAGAAAATTCCTTGTCAGATACCAGAAGATTCTGAAGGATTCTAAAGCTTCTACAAGATTCTGAAAGAGTCTGGGTATCTCTGTAAGATTCTAGAAGAATCTAGAAGATTATGAAAGGTCCCAGAAAATTCTAGAAAATTAAAAAAATTCTAGAAGAGCTTAGAAGATTTTGGGAGATTTTGAAGGATCTTAAAGCTTCTATAAGATTTTACAATATTTCGAAAGCGTCTGAATATCTCTGGAAGAGCCCAGAAGAATCTACAAGATCCTGAAAGGTTATAGAAAGTCCTAGAAAATTATAAAGGATTTTAGAAGATTTTGGGAGCCTTTTGCAGATTTTGAAGGATTTTACAAGATTCTGGAAGCATGAGAAAGTTTCTGAAAGATACTAGGACATTCTAGAAAATCTACAAAATTCTGGCTGAGTCTGAAAGTATCTGGAGTAGAATAAAATATACCAGAAGACTCTAGAAGGCTGAAGAAGCTCTAGAAGATTCTTTGAAGGATCTCCGAAAATTCTAGAGAATCCTAAAGTTTCTACAAGATTTTATAAAATTCTGAAAGAGTCTGGATATCTCTCGAAGAGTTTAGCAGAATCTAGAAGGTCCTGAAAAGTTATTTAAGATCGTACTATAGAAAATTGTGGAGGATTTTAGAAGATTCTTGAAGATTGAAAGAGTCTGAACGATTTCTACGAGATTCTACAAGATTAAAAAATTGAGGAAACTAAAAGCATGGGAATTCGGGGAAATTTTAAAAATTAGGGGGAAATTTAAAAAAAATAGAGGACCGCCTGTGAATTTTATTGACACTTCTTGACTTCTAACTTTCTCGTACTTCTTAGACTCTTGAAATCTTGATGAATAATAAAAATCTTTTCAATATGTTAAATTTATTTTATTTATGTAGAAATCATATACATGATGTTTTTCTCGCATCGTTTTGATCTTATTAAATCAAAATTATTAGAGATAAAAAAACATCCATTAGAATGGAAAAAGCATCTCAAATCCTTTGGATTGGGAGTTCCTCATTAGAAGATGCACCAGGTCACTTTGGAGCACGACCACAGGAGATATGGGTAAGATAAGGACAAGAAAGAAGAACTATTCGATGAAGAATCTTCGGCGACTGCCCCGAGGAAGATTTTCGCACCCGGAGGTAAGCTCGTTAGCAGGAGATTGCGATCAATGACCGAAGATGAACGCGTTCGCACGAAACGGTGCTGCTTTGCAAGCGTCTTCTCTTCTCCTTGGCTCGTTAGTACTTGCTTCGCCGATCTCTCTTAATACGTGTTATTCGAACCACTATAGGTGGTTAAACTGGTAATTGTGTTCACACTTAACAGCCTTCGACCACGAGAAATGATTCGACAGGCGCCGTCAAAGTCAAAGAATCAAATTTCATTCTGCACTTACCTCCAACAATGATTCTTCAACAGAAGAAATACAAATATAACAAAAATATTTCAAGGATATTATAATAATCTCATATCTAATTTATGCAACGAATACTTCCTTCAATCTTAAAATCCGTTCAGGAAATGGAAACCCACTTTAATTTCAACTCTCATTCTACAATTCAGCGTGGAATTTTAAACGATAAAACTGAATCCCCTTTTATTTCTGATCTCATTCTGCGAATGGGTGGGCCTTCATATTTAAAAACCACGGGAAACTCCGCGAGCAGGGAAATCACCGTTGGGCGAATGAATGCAAAATGAAGATGCAGAGGGCTGCAGGAAGAGAAGGAAAAGAATTCTCTAGTTATAAACTTTCATCGTCGGCAGCTCGAATTACAGAACAGACCGAAATCCGCATCGTCGAATGTGATATTCCGGCTCGAAAATCGCGAAATTTCCCCGAGTATCTGCGTAATTTGAAATACTTGAGGTTCCCCTTCGCTCCGGGGAACGGCCCACCGGTTAATTAATCCTTTAATCATAAAACTTTGGCGTCGGTCTATATTTAAACTTCAACGACGGATGCGGCCTTCTTGGCCCCGTGCTTCCACGCCTTTTGAATGTCGCAGACGCCCGGACGTCATGTGACAAAGGGAACATCCTTCGGACCTTTTTGTCGGATTTCGTTTGAAGCTGTACCTCCATAATTTGTTACTTAAAAAATACAAAAAAAACATACCGTGCGTTCTTTATTGCAATGTCAGCACCAAAGACAGACTGCTGTTTCCATTTTTGCGCAGAAAAAAGTTCATATTTTAACGAAGGCAATTTAGAACATCATTAGGAGAAACTATCCAACAATAGGTCACTAAAGTCATTTAAAATTTATTATTCTTTTGTTTTTAATGTTTTTAAGGAACAACTTCAAAGTATGTTTTTCAAGGCTTTCGTCCAAGAGTAGGTCATGTTGTTAAATAAAGTTGAAGTCGAGAATTTACTTACTCATGCAAGGTGTCTACTCAAATCCTGAAAAAAAAAAATCCTTGACTTTTCGAGGTTTTTTCCAGATATTTCTAGATTTTTCCAGGTATCATTTTTTGGACATTCAAGTATGGAATACGGAATTTTATAACACCCCCGCCCCAATTAAAGAATTATCTAATAATTGAGTAACCCCATTTGTTATCTACATGTGAATGTTTAAGTTATAATTATTTAAATTTATTAAATTTAGAAAAAATATGACGGATGATGAAACAGTGAAATAGCAGATGTATTTCAAAATAATTTTTATTTAATACGTTATACTCTAAGAGTACTTATGGTGTTTTGTGACAAAATCTTCATGAAAATGTAATAGAGAATACAAAACACAGTCAAATTAACTAACTTCTCTTTGTTTACGTACGAAACAATGTTTATAAAGAAAATAACGTTAGGAATAAAAAATTTAAATATTTTACGTTTTGTTTCAAGTTCTTTTATCTCCACAGCTTTTTGTTTTTTTTCCTCCCGCGTTCAATTCAAATCGGAATAAGTATATAATATCACGAGTTTATTACGAATAATGTTATTTCCAGTCCATGTAAATATCGTTATTTAATCTTGTTGCAATTAAAAAAAATTTAAGTACGCTCGAAAAAATTCCTTGACTTTGAAAAAAATTCCCTGACATTTCCAGGTTTTTCCAGGTATAAAAAAATTTCCTGACAATTTCAGGTTTTCCAGGGTGAGCAGACACTCTGGCATGCATATACAGGGATCACAGCGGTCGACTAGTTCAATTTTAGAGGAAATTGAGGGATACATTTTCGAAAAAGGGGATTTTTATTTAAAAAGAGGGAAAATTTTTTTATTAAAAATACCAAGGGTGTGAATAAATATTAATAAATGGAATGTTTATATGAAGATCCAGAAAAAAAAGAACCAAAATTAATTTCAATGTATTTTCGAAGAGGCAGTAATACATTTCTTAGAAAAAATTAGTTTGAGTCAAAATTATTTGTCTAGTAATAACTACTTGGAATTCACCAGGAATACTTCAGAATTCACGTTGAATTCATTAAAATTTAATTATAAATGCTTTTGGAGTATTCGCAATTCACCTTCAATTATTTGGAACGCCTGTTAGATTCTTTGAAATTGACAATTAATTCTTTGGAATTAACAATGAACTTTTCGAAATTTACTACGAATTCATTGGAATTCTTTGCAATTCACCAGGAATACTTCAGAATTTTGTCTTGAATTCTTTGGAATTCATAATGAATTCTTTGGAATTACCAATGAATTCTTCGAAACTTTCCATGAATTTATTGGAATTCTTTGTAATTCACCAGGAATACTTCAGAATTTATCTTGAATTTTTTGGAATTCATCATGAATTCATTGGAATTTAGTTATGAATGCTTTTAGATTATCCGAAATTCACCTTGAATTTTTTGGAACTCATGTTGAATTATTTGGAACGCATGTTGAGTTCTTCGGAATTGACAATGAATTCTTTGGAATAAGCAATGAACTCTTCGAAATTTACTATGAATTCATTGAAATTTAATTATGATTGCTTTTGGATTATTCGGAATTCACCTTAAATTCTTCGGTACTCATGTTGAATTCTTTAGAATTCATCATGAATTCGTTGGAATTGACAATGAATTCTTTGGAATTAACAATGAACTCTTCGAAATTTTCCATGAATTCATTGAAATTCTTTGTAATTCACCAGGAATACTCCAGAATTTACCTTGAATTCTTTGGAATTTATATTAATTAATTGAAATTTAAATATGAAATCTTTGGAATTCAGCTTGAATTATTTAGACTTGACAATGAACTATTCAGGAATCATTTTGAATTCTGAAGGACTCCAAAGAAATCCTGGTGAATTCCGAAGAATTCCAAATAATCCCTGGTGAATTCCCAAGAATTAGAAAGAATTCCTTGTGATTTTCAATGAATTCAAGAATTAGAAAGAATTCCTTGTGATTTTCAATGAATTCATGGTGAATTTCGAAGAATTCCTTTTGAATTAGGAAGAATCCCTGGTGAATTTCGAAGAATCCCAATGAATTTATAACTAAATTCTATAGAATTCCGATGAGTTCATTGTGAATTCCAAAGAATTCAAGGCTCTGTGAAGCTCGACAGCATGGCTTATTAGATACTGCGCACGTAATACTAATTTCATATAATTAATTTAAGATAAAATACAAGTAAATATTTCAGATAAAATACACAATTCTCGAATTTATTTCAAATAAAATACAAAAATACATAAATGTAGTTTGTATCTTATTTAAAATAAATTGGCTAAATTGTATTTTCCCTACAATGCATTTCAACTACTTTATAGCAAAATACTTGCTGGTTGACTAATTGTATCACTCTGCCAGAAAAATAAATTTTTCCTAGAACAGTATCAAAGTCTGGGCTTATTTGTAAGAAGTGGAATTTCTTTTATCTGCGTACAAAAAAGGAAATACTTGTATTTTAAGTAATGTATTTAAAATATTTTGTGCCATAAAGTAAATTAAAAGTTTTTTAAGTAGCTATACAAAATTTTTAAACCATATTCAAAACTTTATTTTTAAATTATAAAAAAAATTAATTAATGATAGTTGACAGCAATCGACATTTCTAAATGTAATAAATTTTTATTTATGATAATTCTTGAAAAAAAAACTTTAAAAACTTTGAAAAAATGGGGAAAAGGGGAAAAATATTTCAATTTAAGGGGAGTTTCTCCCTTGTAGGCCTAAAAAGTTGAGTAATTTTCAAAACATTATAAAAAAAACTAATAAAGATGGATGAGTGAAATTTGGCATATGTAATTATATATATTTAAGTTTTACACAAACAAAATTAAAAATTTTTTAAATCAATATCATGATCTTGAGAGCCAGTCAAATTTGGAGCGCCGTTGATCCATGATGGAAGCGATAACTCAGGTACAAATCAGCTAAAATTAAAAAATTGAACGATTTTATCATCAGGAAACATCAGCGCATAGAATAGAATAGAATTATAAAAACATATTAAAAACTTTGTTTTTTATAATAAAAAAAGGAAAGCAAATTTTGCGGAAAATGAGTTTTTTTTCAAACATTTATAACTTGGCCAAAAACTCTTTTTTTTCTTTAATTCTAGTCTATTCTACGCATTGATGTTTCCTGATATTAATTCCGCTCAATTTTTTAAATTTCAGATGATTTGGACCTGAGTTATCACTATCACCATGAACCGCCGCGATCAACGACGCTCCAACTTTGACTGGCTCTCAAGATCATCATATTCATTAAAAAACTTTGTAAATTTTTTTGTAAAGCTTAAATACATATAATTACATATGCCAAATTTCATTCATCCCTATTTATCAGTTTTTTGAAATAATTTTTTGAAAATTACTCAACTTTTTAGGCCAAAAGGGAGAAACCCTTGTAGAGAATTTTTAGAAAAATAGGAGGAAAAAGGTGAATAGGGAACTTACTGTGATTCCTGGCATAATTGTAAAGTTTCATATACGGACTTTCAACTCAAACCATTCTTATGGGGAAAACTAGAGAAAATTCTTCAATACCAAGAAGAAGAATTAGCCATTTTTCATCTCATGCAGGAAATTACTTTTTTATCTCACATATTTGATATTCATAGTATCTCGACAGAATTTTCTTCTAGCTGTATTAGCTACTGCGCTAAATATTGTGATCAAGAGTTTTAACAACATTTTATAAATCATTTCCGAAATATTCAAATTACCTACTGTTACATAGTTTCACCTATTAATGATTCCAGGATTGGAAAATGAATATTGTTTAGTCTTTGGTGGATGAATTGTGGCTGCATTTTGCGACAGTGTATGATAATTTGCAGCACGTGTTGAGTGATCCCTTAATTCTTTGACGAATAGCACATTCAGCAGCGTCTGTTTATTGCGTTAGTTTAGCCCACTTACTAGACGGATGGATGGCCTAGCCATTATATTATGCACGAAAGCATCGCGTCTGCGTTTACACGCTTCGCTGGTCCACAGGAGTTACTCAAGCCAGTTGTTGAACTTCTCTTGCCTTTGCTCGTGTTGTCTCCTTTATCCGTTTTACACGCCTGTCCTTTCTTGTCTTCCCTTCTTCAAGGTATCAAGATTCTAGATTCTAGATTTCATGGGCTAGATTCTATAATCTAAATTCTAGATTATAAGAGGCGCGCTGTCGGATTGGTGACGTTTGGTGTCACAGGTCGATTTTATCTGAAGATGATCTAGAATCGATCTCAACTTCAGCGGCAAAAAGAATCTATGCTTATGATCTTGATTTACCTCAAGGTCATTTTTTAAATTTTGTTTAAAGGCCATAGCTGGGGAAGCATAGTTGGTCTGCCTTAGCAGATATTTGGTTCATATTTGGGTGGTAAGTTTCTACCATTACATTGACTAACGGATTGATGGCACACAGCTCGAAGGCACCGTTCACGCTTCACTGATTCTGTCCCCCCCCCCTGAACGTCCCTTGACTGGCCTACATCGCTCGGGCAGTCCGGGCCGCCAGAGTTGTCTACATCACGACTCTCTGCGCATTTACTTTTGTACGTTCAGAGACTATATACGCGCTCCTGAATTGGGTCGAGAACACTCTACCCCCGAGCCGTACCCTCAATCCGTTAGTCAGTGTAGACTAACTTATCCCAAGTGCCAACTACAAAAAAAATTTTTTACAAAAGTTATAAAAAATTTTGAAAAATCAAAAAATTACATTTTCTCGAAAAAGGCTGAATCAATTTCGATGGTTCAAATATATATTCTACAGGATATCACAGCGGTTCTAAAAAAAATGGAGAGTCGATTCTGGCAATTAGAAAGGAATAAAAAAAATTTTTGGAATTTGGAAAAATTTTTTTTCTATGAAAGCTTTTTGGAACCCCCGCAATTTTTTTCCTATAATACATTCACACCCTTAGTAACAACGTATATTTTTGCGAGCATGATCCCGATGGTACTTCACAGTTAAAAATATTAAAAAATTATTTTGTTGACCTGTACGAAGTATGCGATTCTATTGAAACAAGGGGTCTTCTTAATTTTAACTGATGACTCTCTTAAATGAGCGTCATTCGAAACCACAGACACGCTTTTGTATAGATTTTATTTTACATCTTGTATTTCCGATCTTTTTTGTGTGCTATCGGTACTAATAGCACACAAAAAAGCCACACTGTTTGCCATTTTGGCCACATAGTGTGGCCAAAATCACTTTTTGTGGACCAAAGAGAGCTTAAGTCAGTGTGATAACTATCTAGCAATACTTTCCAGTGGGTAAGTGTAAGAAAAAAAAATTCTTTATAATATTTGAAACAAATTAACGAAAAAAAGCCGTTTTCTTGTGAATCGCAATCATTAGTTGTTTGAAATTCATATTCTTTATATAAAATATGAGAGAAATTAATGCCTAATTGCGATTAGTTGAGAATAGCTGCTGTTTGAAAATTATTTAAACAATTTTTTAAATAAATACACAGTTTTTGTGTGTCACAATGAATAGGCTCAATTTTTTTTTGCAGAATCAACCAAAAATGTCTTTCCAAAAACTCCTTGCTGTCATTTTTTCCAAATTAACAACAACTGTTAATCATTTAAACAATATTTATAAATAAATTCACATTTTCAACATTATTCCACGAATAGATCCAATTTTTTTCTAAACCAACTAAAAATGTATTGCCAGTGACTCCTAGCTGTAATTTTGTCCAAATTGATAAAAAAATATTAAAAAGTTGGCACTTGGGGTAAATTAAAGTCGGGACAAAAAGTCCTGACGCTTGCCTGGCTTTGAAGGTTTACTACTCGGCGAGATAAAACCGCAGAATTTTGTGTCAAAGATAAAAACATTCTTCGATATTATAGTTGTAAAATGATGTTAGTTTGATTTTCGACAAAAATTTTTTGTCTTTACTGTGACAGAAAATGGGTGAAAAAACAGGAGTAATGACCCTCAAGTTTCGATACCTCGATTTTGAAGTCCTCCACAAGTGAAAAACTTGATATCAGAAATTTGAAAAAATTCATGTGTAGTCTTCAACATGTTCTTTACAAATAGCAATTTTTTTATTTCAATTTATTTATTATTGTAATCAGTAAAGCTAAAAATGTAAAAAATAATTATCTCGGCTCTGGCCACAGATTTCAAGCTGAACTATAGCTTGAAAAAAGCTTCTCGATTCAGCGGTTTTATCTCAGATGTTGAAAGGTCAATAAAACTATTAATCTCTAAGTAAAAACCTTCTGAATAATCACGATCCTAATAAGGTTCAATACTGAAAAAGTCGTAATGAAAAAACGTCCTTCTCGGCATTGTCCAATTTAACTGTGACATAGATCCCTTCAAAAAAAAAAAAAGTCATGCTGCGCCCGCTGCCGAAAGCCATAGGCGTAGACTGATCCTCCTCACAGTGGGGCAAAAACAACGTCCGTGGACAAATTGATTATTAGAAGACAATTATTATCTGATTTTAACTTTCTTTTTTTAAAATGAAAGCTAATAAAATTTCGCATAGAACTATCATGGCCGATTTTCAAATTTTTGTGTATTTTTTTGTTTATTTAATAACAAAAATAAAAATAACAATTTTGACTTTTGAAGCATACCGGTTTTTAAAAAATGCTTTGATTCAATAAAAAATACCTAGAAAACTGAAAAAAAATATCCAAAAAAGTTGTATAATAGCAATACAAATGTTAAAAAATTTATTGAATTTGTTATAAACAAATAAGTGAATGAAAATGGTTTCGTGGGGATTGGCGGCGAT
>JBAGKK010030050.1:0-29592 GCA_037177015.1 Euceroptres primus
GGGACAGAATCAATGAAGCGTGAACGACCATGAAGGTGGTTCTTGATTCAGGGGCTTTCGATTCAGCGACGAGTGTATATGTATACAGCAGCCAGGTTATTTTTGCATGGATTCAATATTCATAATTATTTCCCGCGGTTATAGAATTAACATCATATAATCCTGGGAATGCAACTCAATTCACTAACTGAATAAAAAAGATTAATCATGTTTTTAACTGATTATACGTTTAAAAATGGTTTATAAAAATGGAAAGCAGCTCGGAAGATACGATTATTATAAAATGTCATTTTTCATATCATGCAATTGATTGAAACTAATTCGATATTAAATATTAATAGGAGTACTAATGACCTAACAAACTATATACGATTATTATAAAATGTCATTCTTCATATCATGCAATCGATTGAAATTAATTCGATATTAAATATTAATAGGAGTACTAATGATCTAACAAACTATATATTTTTACTGATATATTTATTCGTAGATGCAATCTTGACATCAGGTGGGCGTCCTACCAATTTGCCGAGCTGAAGGTTAGACGCATAATCTTTCTTCCGCGTGATCATCTTCCTAATGAAACTCAATGACCAAGCAAATATTGAAATCTAGTTTATCCTAATCTGATGGTTTTTAATGAAATAAGGACTTAAACGCTAAACTTAAACGGCTGACGCTGGAGTAATCTAAATAACAATCTTTACCACCAGAAGTCATTTAAAAAGTTATATTCGTCAGGAAAAATAAAAATTTATAGTTAGCAGATTTGTTAAGCAACTTTGTGCAAAACAAATAGGACTTTCTAAATCTTTTAATTTTTAAACCTATTTAATTTATATGGAAAATTCTTGTAGTACATATTTTATAAAGTTTATTCAGTAGAACTAATGTGTCAATTCCAAGATGTTGGTCTTGGGTTCCGTTTTGTAACTCCCAAGAACCTTTTTGGCCTTTGGTGCGCCGCTGTTACAACGTCTGCATATCAACTTGTTTGCGATTATAACATCTGTGCACCGATGTGCGTGCACAGTTATGCTTGTACCTGTGTATCGTACAGGTAGTTTGAAGTGGCCTTTCTCGCTTTTTGGTCGTTTTATATTTTACAATCTGTTATTAAATATTAATTAGTGACTTATTGCCTTAAAGTTTTATGTTTCAGAATAAAAATGTAACATTAAACTTTGAGTTTGCTGGTAAAATCTGAACGTAATTATTCTGTACTTAATATAGTGATAAAACAATTAAAAGTAGATGTTTGCTATTATGTAATGAAACTGGTAATAAGATTAGAAATTAGGGCTTGATTTTTAAATTATAGTGCGCGCGGAGGTTAGTAAAGGTTTTATCGACGGGCACCCTATAAACTTGGGGACAATAATTCAAGCTATTAATGTCGTACTGGAATAGGGTGCCTAATGCCGATTCTCATTTATAATTCACGTGTGAGTCAAGCGCGCGCTTCGGTACACGATCGCTAACTAGTAATTTAATTTAATTATTACGTTTATTCAATATTTTGTATAATGTCGGTACTGAAAGATGATTTTTTTTGAGTCACCTTACTATATTCAGAACTAAAAGGTACTATAAGTTATTATAAGATGTAAAACTGTTTTTTAAAGAATTAGTGACATATATTCAAGTCGGCATTCCTTAATCTATAATGCGTAACAGGTATGATAATTCTTCTGCTCAGCTTCATTCTTCATTTATCGTCTCATCTACGTATCAGACCACTTTTTCCCTGCATCTCCTTAGACCTCAACGTAAATCGCGATTATTCAATTCTAAAGTTCTCATCCATAGTGTCGATTTCAGATAAGAAAATTGGTCCAGGAAATTCAAAAATAATCGAGTTTATGATTTTAAAAGGCCTCAATATGTTTAGAGTTGTTCAGATTGTAGATTGTATATTATGTAAAATATATTCATTGTCTAATTTTTAAATTTTTAATTAATTTTGATTAATTATGTTCATATATGTATCTATGTCTATGTATCCAGTGAGGTCTTCCAGTTTCAAATTGATCTATAAGAATTATAGTTTATTTTAAGTTATGTTTAAGTAAATAAAAAACTCAATTATTTATAATATACACTATATATTATAATTCTTAACGATACACATTTCGAATTAGCCTAATTTATAAATATTATAAGATTCGGTAACCAGAAATATCACTTTTCGTTCCTGGATTCGACTAAATAATTACAATATTACTTTTTTTTTTATTAATGTTGTTTTCTGCTATTATTTATAGCTTCGGTATTATTATAATACAATTGATTTGTAAAATGCGATAGGTTCTGCATGTACAAACTGTGCTAGATACATTAATTTCTACTTGAAATCACAGACACATCTAAATAAAAGATACTTAACATTTGCGTAACCATATATACGCATTCACATTATACTTTGATTAAAAAATAAATGAAACAAAATAGAATAATGTAATCAATAATCATTGCACGAGGACGATAGAGATTAAGACGATATTTAAATTGTTTCTAGCACAATAATCATTATTTGGTAAATAAATGAAGGAGATTGAAAGCTTAAAGGGATGTGATGCAAAATATGGTAAACTAGTGTTTTACGTTTACTTGGTTCCAAGTTTAGGCGTATCATCGCTACATGATTACAATATATTAACAGAACAATTTCTATCTCACAAAACATACCAAAAAGGTAGTGCAATTTAACAATAAAGATCAATAAAATCAAACTTGACTCACTATTGTCGAAGCCTGTAATACTTTGTTAAAAAATAAAAATAAATATGTTATTATGGAAATTTTACTAGCAACAATTTTTTTTAAAGAAAAACTAGTCTGAAGAAATAGTTGGCAATACTAGTTGGTTAGTACTAACTTTTATGATATTGTACACATCTACAAAATATATAATAAATTATAGAAATAGAGTGAAGTAGAAAATTGCTTATAGCAATTAAACTACAAGAAAAATATTTTTGAAAATCAAGATCGTTTCTGAGCAGTCTGTTAAAATTATATCTATCGTTGGCTATTGTTTCCCATGAAATTTTTTTCACGGGAAATTTCATGAACCGTCATCAAAGCAATTTTTGTACTTGGAAAATTACTTTACTATATCCTGCGGCTTGTGAATGATGGCAGCATTCTTTGGAAAACGTGAAATTTTTAATAAATTCTGGAGACAGCTTCTCAATTCTTTGTAGCAGAAATAAAATCATAGCACGCTTTGTCACCTTTCTTAAAACTCGATGATTTACAGAAGGTAACAGATATAAATGTCAGAGCAAAACGATTAAAATTTACACATTGAAGCGAGTTTCCGAACCATCAGCCAACATTAATGTTACAGTACGATTGTTGATCCAAATAAGTCGTGCCAATCGCATTGGATTCAATCTTGTCACGTCATTAATAGGTGCAGTACTATATGATTTCACGCAACGTGTTTGGGAGTTGCCAAGACCGAACATACCACTGCTTGTTTGCTAAAAATTAAAACTTGAATGTAAATCGTCTTCCTCGTGTCTACAAAATCTTGGACGAATATGAAAACTTGGACAAAAAAATCTAAAAGTTTGTATTACTGGAAATAAAATTCATTGCTATACAATGTTAAATTCACTCAGGCAACCCGCGAATATACACAACATACAAGAGAAATGTAACACAGAATTAGCTAAACTTTCATAATTTAAATTGTATATTAATATACTTGTATATAACAAGTATATTTAGCTTTACTCATTTGTAGCCCTCATTTGTATAGGTGTAAACTGTTGGGCTTGTATTTCTTACAAATAAATAAAATTTGAGACTTACCTGCCAGAAACACAGCTTATTTTCAGAACAAGAGTAACTGACAAGGAATTTTCCTTCTGGAGAAAATGCCAAAGCAGTAACTGGTGCCTGATGAGCAGACACCGTTTGACATTTAACATTTCCTCGCAATTCATAAAGAGCCAGTTGACCGCCTCGTCCACCTACTGCAATTCTGCGAGTCGCCGGACAGTGGCTAACCTTTTACCAAGATTGAAAATGGTTTGCATTATTGTATATACGTATAGGAGAAATTTATTTTAAGTAAATGTGACATACTTGGTTAAATCTACAAATTGCTGGAAAGACCTCGTTAAGTGGTTTAGATTTTAGATGACCAGGATCAAGGCAATGGAGAATTATATCCATGACCTATAAAAAATAAATTTTTAATTTAAGGAATGGTTTTGAAAGTAAATCCAAGTTTTTCTCAAGATGCTCGGATCATACCTCAACTAGAAGATCGCTCATTTCACTTTGCATTTTTTCTATAAGCTCCTCTACTAGTTTCAATATCTCAGGTTTCGCTCGAGCTAGGACACTAGCGCCTAGATTGACATTAAGAGTTTGTGCGTTCTGTTGCATAGTATTGAATCTAGCAACTTCTCTTGCCATAGTAGTAATAAAGGCAGCAGGTCGAGCTGTTGCTATTAACACAAGAGCTCGCCGAGCAGTTCGACAAGAATCGGCTTGAGGTGTTAGCGGAAGACCGTATGTCATGTTGGGCACTAATTTATCAGCATCGCAACACATTTCGAGAAGACCCAAGAGGACCTGCAATATAAGAATATAACAAAAATAAATAATTATTCATATAATAAATTGTAGGCAACTTTTTTGTGTAATTATTCAGGTATTTCTTCAGCATTCTTACTTTGGAAACATCAAGGTAAGGTTCCCAAACGGTGAATCCTCGTCCAATCAGATCAATAGCTGCTCTTCGTAAGGCAGTATGCATTGGTAACTTTGGTGAATGTGGTGCATGAAGTAAGTGGGTGAGTGCCATACTAGTATGCCTCGCGAGATTATTGTTTCCAATTCCGAAACCTTCGACGACGGAACTCCTTCGCCTCTGTTCGCTATTTTTTCTTTGGTTCGTTGTTGCTACATCTTGTCCAAATTCAGCACCAATCACACCCAACAGTACGACAGCTGTAGTTTGTTTTCGTTTCAGTTCAGCTACACTGGAAGGCTTTCTTGCTATACTAATTTCTACAAAAGAAATGAACACGTGATAAAGTAATTTTGAAATAAAAACAAGAAATAATTTGTGCGTGTACCTTCTGCCAACTCCTCCTCCTCGTCCTCTTCTTCGGGTGGTATTTCACTGGGTGGAACGGGACTGCCAGGTGGTGGACTCTGATTTTGAGATTGCGGAGCAATTGGCTCTTGAGTGCTGTACATTGGTAAGTACTGCGACCAATTATCTACTAATGACTTTCTACCTTTTGGACCCATTCTTCCCAACTCTGCGAGTAAAAGAGCCTGAGCAGCGTGTCTAATCTGCAATAACAATAATAATAATTAATAAGTTTATTAAAGTTTTAAAGTTTCTATTTATTTGCTACTCTTTACGTAAATACCTCTATACATTGATGTTGCCACCTTCGAGCCATCATTTCTACTTGAGGTCGTTTAAAGGTCTTTGCTCCTCCTTGTACAGCTACTTTATCCGGAAGCAGTACACAGTGTAATGTTGCCAATAAAGACCAACCCTGCTTGATTTGTGCTTGAGTATTTGTATACAAATCTTCGTTTTCTTCTTCAGCTTTGTTCCAATTTACGGTAACTCTATTACCTGGCCTTTATTTAAATTGATATTTGTAGAAAGATAACAAGAAATCACACTTTTTACAACCAATTTATGTAAAGATCAAACTTTACACAAACAGGTCAGAACTAATTGCAAATTTCTTAAAATCCATTTTTTCGGCTCATTAGAGACAGAATTATGATCATACAAACAGACGAAGGGAGAGAGAAAAAGGATAAGAGTCAACCGAACCAACCTCTCATTCCACCTTATTCTTTCTCCATCTTTCTTACACTAATAAAACGGTCCGATAGAGTGGTCCTTAGTCATCCAAAAATTGATATTATTATTTACAAACATAATCGTTTCCAGTAGGCATTATATCTAAATAATATTGGAGTATTGAATTTTCCATTAAAATACCTGTGCATTTTACGTTTTTGCTCTTGTTCTGGTACGAAAGTCGCGTTATTCATTGACATCAGGGTATAGGCTAAAGCAACAACTGCCAGCAAATGGTTACTAGTAAGTGTGGTCGACAACTCCCAGTGAGCTCTCGAAGTGAATGCTCTAGTCAACCTTTCTTGCCTTACTACTTCAGGAGGTAGTCGCTGTTCAATCTGAGTTGCTGGTTCTTCAGTTGGTTCTAAATGCGTTTGCCAAGTGGGAAGTAAGAAAGACATGTATCCTGCACAGAACGAAATTTTTGTTTTCAATTAGTGAATAACATTTAAATAATATTCATTCTTTGTAACTTACCTCCTTTCGACAAAACACCAAATGAAACTGGAACTTTAGGCATTAATAATCCTAATTTTCCTTCACATACACGATCAAGGTCTGGGTCCATTCCCCAAGCATGAAGAAGACTCAAGAGCAATTGAGCAATTTCCATTGTTGCATTGGGTTCGCCAAATGTACCGTTTCTTTTCAAAGAATTTTTTGGAGTATCATTATTCCAACCATCACCTACAAATTTAAAAAAAAAGAACGGTAAAGAACAACTTTCATAGAGTTATTCAATTTCCAAAAATGACACTGTGCGACTGTATATTACGGCGTGCTAAGATCTAAAAAACAAATTATATTATCTTGCAAAAATAACATAAAGACATAAAGAATGTAATAAGCGTTTCTATTCTATTCTAAACATCTGTCGTCAAAGTGCTGAAAAAAAAACCAATAAGTTTAACATAAAAAAATAATAAATACATGATTGGCGTGTAGTTTCAAAAATGTATACTTGTATCAAATGATCAAATCGAAGCACAAACACTGTTCTGAAAAAAATTAATACATTATTTATTTACAATCATGCTACGGAAGCGGTGGCTGTTGAGAAACAGACAAATAATTTGTTGGAAAATCTTGATGAGAATGGCTTGGAAATGAAAACTTGAAGAGAAATCAATTTTCGTTTATTATTAATTTCCTTTTAATAGAAGATGATCATGATCATGATCTGTATGCAATTGATATGACAATTTGGTGTTATGTAAATTATGTAAATATTATGTAAAGCAGCAACATGTAAAACTATCCAAGGAATGGAAACTCATGCACTGGATCTGAAAATACAAAAACCTGATCTAATTTGAAACCTGATCTAACCTTTGCCGTCAAGAGTCGACGGTTTCAGACCAACACTTTCTGCCTTGGCCTGCAATTTTGTTTGCACATTTTCAGCACCTTCCT
The DNA here is from genome assembly GCA_037177015.1 of Euceroptres primus. Taxonomy (NCBI): domain Eukaryota; kingdom Metazoa; phylum Arthropoda; class Insecta; order Hymenoptera; family Figitidae; genus Euceroptres; species Euceroptres primus. The sequence continues at coordinate 7,271 of JBAGKK010030050.1, forward strand.
TCATCTTGGCCAAAATACCTAGAGAAGATGATTCTCTTTAAACGGGTTTTCTTTAATTTAGAAAAAACCCGCAACTACCAAATCAACATTGATTGAATTAGCGCGTTCAATAAGAAGCCAGAAGAGCAAAATAAAATTTGATTCAAGACAAAATAGTTGCAAGATTAATAAAAGTACACTGAATACTGATTAATAAATGAAATTTAAACTTAGAATCACGCATTCTGGATAACTGGCACAAACATGTTCATTTGTTCCTTCAAGTTGAAATGTTTACCAACTTTATATATTTCTAAATCTAGAAATTAATTAAAAAACACTGTTAAAAACCAAAGATGAAATAGGACAATAAAACGAGGTTACCATGGCGATCTTTTTCCTTGAGGATTCTTTCAACGTCACCAGCCTTATCCTTGACGCGACCGAAAAAGTCTATAAATTAAGATTAGTATTTTGTGTTACTAAAAACCCATCATGCTTACATGAAAGGAGATTGAATTCTTGGACATCAAGAATGAATTAGGTAACAGTCCAAGAGCGCTTTGATCTCACCTGCAATCTTTTTATGAGCGTCAGGACTTGCTGTTCGAGTTAAAGCAGTTACTTTTTGATATTCCGAAGCTGAAATTAAACCTTGCGCTTCCAGAGATCCAGGTGTCATAGCGCCATACTCATCGTTCAATAATTGTACTGCATGGACATTTAAGCAGAGACAATAAACCGAATTAACGTGCTGATATTTTTTTCTCTTTTACAATATCACCAAAGAGGACTCCTGTAAACAAAATATAAAGAATGTCAAATACCTTACCTATGAGACCTTCGATGTCGAAGAACAGTATGTGACTTTCTGGATCTTTTGGATTGCTCCTGAATCCCTGGATCATCAAAGGAGCGCCCTTGGCTTTAATTTGGTTTCCATGGTCGTTTCCGTGACCTCCATGTAGTTGTTGTAGCTGGTGCAATCCTCGTTGAGTAGCATGTCGGATAGCAGAGAGATTTCTGTGCCTTAAGCCTCTGAAGAAATGAACAGCTGGATTTGCCAGACCTAATTCTCCCCCAGTTCCTGAACTGGCAGAATTAGCCATTATATTTTCATCACATGCGTATAAAACTTCTTCCGCAATGATACCTTCAAACAAGACAATTATTGAATTTTTTTATTGTAATTGTTATTAATATAGGTGATTATTTTTATAAATTTATAAAAATTTACCCTTACCATGTAGAACACGATCTAAATGTCCCGTTTCCATTTGCCACACGTAAACAGCACCATCAGAGCAACCGACTATCATAAAATCATCCAGAGGCCTCCATTTTATAGTGACAACAGGAAATAGATGGCGAGATGCAAGAACTACACATTTTCTTTCTGCTAAAGACAATAAAGTGACGCTGTGATCTGAAGCCACGCTGCAGATGCACTTTTGTATTCTAGGCTGCAATTAATATAAATGTTTTAACTTGATACTAAAGAATAAAATTTTTTTGGGAAAATGTATCACAATTACATACACTACAGTTGTCTGGTGGTACCATCAGTTGTGTAATTTCTCCAGCATGAACACAGAAGCGGTGAATTAAAGTTCCAGAATACAAATCCCATAAGCATACAGCAAAGTCGACAGAACCAGAAACTAAATGGGCACGGTCGTAACGATTGGCTGCACCGTGAGGGTATAGAAGACAATTTACTCTACCGGAATGACCCAAAAGAACCTGGTGTGGAGGCCAATCTACAAACATGTAATAAAACAAGCATAAAATTTCAACAGTTACTTATTGTCGCGAAAGTTGACAATACCTTCGTAGTGTTGATGGTTGCCGTGAAGCAATTGTAACATTACAGTTTGTGTTGCGGGTACAATAATAATACTACCATCTTCTCGGCCAACTACTAGTCGACTTTGTTGTGGTAAGTATATACTAGCAGTGAGTTTGATACCATGTCCGTCACTCATATCCAACTGATCTAATATTCCTACAGGTGATGGCTTCATTGCTTCCCATGCTGCTGCAAGACTCGTTTTCACAGTCGGAGATAACACCGGCGTTGTCAGTCCGTCAGTTGGATTTGTTTGAGATATTTGTTGCGGTAAAGCATCAGGCACTGTCCATAGTAACACGACGCCTTCACTATCACCTCGTAATAAGTACTTCGAACTCTTATTTTGACGCTGAACTGTTACCAAACGCATTGCAGGTGGACATGAAAGGGGCTGTTAAAATTCAAATTCATAATAAGTTTGACAATTCGAAAGCTTGAACAAAAAAATAATATTGAGAGGATCGAGAGTTTTCAAGCCGAGTCAGGATTTCAGTTTTTTTTTGCACATCAGTAGTATCAAGTGCAACAATGACATAAAAGTAATCTTTCGTTGGTTTTGCAAATAAATACCTTGTCGCCTGGCTGTGTTAGAGTGCAGTACAAATATGGTTGATCGGACTCTGCTGACGCTGCATGGAAGTTTTGATTGTCTGCGACACTGCTGCTCATTAAAAAAAAAATTTGCTTTAACATTTTGTATTACAGTCGTTGCCTGAAGGACGTTATGCAGCTTATGGATTTGCGCCCCAAAAGTTACGTAATGAGACACGTGTAAAAAAATAGGGTTTGATGAATGGTAAAGGAGGAATTCTCGACATTTCTTATCGCAAACTTGTGATTTTGTAGAATAATCTGGCTAAAGTTCCGAAGACAGATTATACATTTTATTTCAACTGAAAATCAAAGAGAAGAAACAAGATAAGGTACCAGGGTATTCTACGAAACCATAGGTTTGCGAGGAAAAATTACTCTTTTACCATTCACTAAACTCTATTTTTTGTGTGACTGTAAATCACGCACATCAATGTGATTCACATTTGGCGTTTGCAGTTTGGAAATAAAGCGAATAGGCGTATGGGGATAAAGAGAAGATTTATGTGGCTAATTTTTAGGACTTTACAATAGCAAGAAATCGTTGATACAATCTTGTATATTTATTTTATTAAAAAAATTATGAGATTCCCATACATATTATTCACCTTGTCAAACTTCTGTTTACTTTGTTTATAATAATTTTTAGAGAGAATCGTGAAATATTTTTTGTTTTTAAGTTTCATGTACAAGAAAGTGATGCCATAAAAATTATAAAAGCACATTGGCACACCTATTCAAAGTATGCAATGCACCGCAGGTAATGTATAATATTACAAGTTGGACATTTTTTTCAAGCATCGACATATTATGCACATATGCACACTCGTGACAGTAAAAATTTACATACATTAAGGATAAAGTAGTATTGATTGCGACAACAACTGAAAATCAAACATTTTATGGAAAAACAAATTTTTTAAAGTTGAGAAATATGTACTTGTCAAAAAAATATTTTTTTTCCTTATGCATTTTTTAAAAATTTGCAAAAGAATAAATAAAACTACCTAAATCCATATAGATAAACCATGTGACTGAAACCAACAATCTGTAGATGAAATGCTAATTACATGTCTTAAGTTTTACAAAGGTTTTCAATGTTGTCGAAAAATACCTGTTTTAGTAGAAGGAGCAAAGCAAATAAAGCTACAAGATTACAGAACAAAATAAGATGACGTGCACTGAGGTGATTTTGTTTTTGAGCAATGCCAGTAATGTATAGTTGATTATGAAATGAAGATTGGATTGCGGGTGGAAGCTGTGAGAGTAAGAAATACTTCTAACCTTGATGTTTGTTTTAAATTTCAATAGCAATTTACACTTTTAATTATTGTTAAAGAAATTACAAATTTAAAAAATGAAAAAAAAATTGTACAATGCAGGATGCAGTTTCGCGGTATCAACAGTTTACTCTTGTAATACTGATTTTTGTAAAATTTGTACTTGACAGAGAATAAAAATACACACAATAAAAGGCTTGACAAAAGAGTGGAAAAAGACAAGAATCAAAATTTATATTAGAAATAATATGGGGTTACCTGCTGAGAGCCTTGCCCTTCAGCTTGCTAGAACAGACCAGGGCCGCCGTAGAGTATGGAAGTTTAGTTATGTGAAAGGACTCATCACCGTGAAAACAAATCACCAATGTGTTAATCGAAACTTGCATGTTTTTGTGATATGCAAAAACAAAGAGAAATTTGTGTCATGATTTTATGAACGTTAATTTGAATATGACGTTGAAATCAATGTTGTTTATTATTTATACTGTAGATGACAAACTTTTAAATCTAACAAGAACGATTTCACTTTTGGCTATTGTATTGCTTCCTAAAGTTCTCAATGATAAATCTGTAATGAATTCACTTTATTAGTCTTCTTATTAGTAAATGACTAGAGTCGATTATGAAAATGAAAAAAAGACACTTGATAATCTTTGGTCCAAAATGCTGCTGAATTATTAAATCACACACAAAAAATACATACCATCTTGCAATCATGTCAATTTAAAATAGAAAGCAATAATTATTACTTGATAATGACCAAAGATTTAATGAACAGATATATGCATGTGATGAAATAATAAAGAAATCATACGAAAGAAATATGTGCATTGCTAGCAAGTGTTTGCATCAAACAAAAGTCTTTAGACAAACCATTCAAACAAGGATCAGATTTGGCGACGTACCGTGTTTTGATGACAAATAAAAAATTTGATTTCAAATAAATGTTCATTCAAATCTTAATGATTTACATATTATTCAGGGTGTTCTAGCGTTTCACCTAAACAAAATTCCAGGACTTTTCCAGGACAAAATATAAATTTTTCTAGATAACATTTTTTAATTATGAATTACAATAAACTTTATTGAAAAATTACTTATTATACAATTTATAAAACTAGTATAAACTATTCACAAGCTTTAGTGTTGCGATACTGATTAGAAGCAAAAATTTTGTGCACACGTTTCCTGATTGGCTGTATTTGAGGTCATTTTTACGCTCAAGTATACACCAAGTTACCAGTGCAACTTTGTAAAGTCTAAAACTGATTCAAGCCGCCAAAACCCTGTATTATTGTAAGCCACTTTCTTTTAGTTTTATACTACATTAGTTTTTAATTTCTATGCAAATGCTGTTAAAAAACTGGAAAACCAAATAGTTAACTAATAATGTTATAAACTTGTGAATTAAAAATATTTGTTAAAATACCTTTCCGGATGAATTAGAACCCTACAAACAGTTTAAGAACGCAAAATTTAAGTTTCATTAATGTATCTACACAGTTAGTTTTCAATAAAATGAATTAAAAAATTACTTTATTTAGGTGTCGTGTAATAGTACAAAATATATGTACGTATAACACAGCGCTAAAGATTTAGGAAATTAAACACTTTAAAAATAAAAATTATTAACCATTTTTATATAATATTACCGACTTACTTGGCGGGTAACTTGTAAAGGTAACCATGACCTTCATCACTCCAAAGGATTACTCTGTCTGCAGCAAGAAAGTCACCAGCCATCCAACGCTCTCCACGGGGTGCAGTCACAGAGCACAGCACTGAGAAATCTCCCGCATCAAAAATCTGAAATAATTAATAATAAAATAATTAATATAAAACATTATTAAAACAATAAAAATTATTTAAAGCTGTTGGAGCCTTAAACTTTTTAAACTTAAAGTAAAACTTTGAAGTAAAATTTAAAAAAAAACGTTACACACTAACCTGCCAATATTTTGAGCAGACAATCAGTACTGTTCGTTGATTGTATGGACAACATGTCATTGCGAGAGCATTTAAACATCGAATCTGTTTACTTTCGTGTTCGTATAAAGGCTCACTATTTCGATTCTCATGACCCAATAGTGTCCATACTTTAACTGTTCCAGTGGTTGTGAGCGCCAATACGACATCATCTTTAAAAGATTTTAACACTTTGATGCAACTGTAGTATAATGCATCGTACTACAGTTACGAGATTTATATACATCTATGTAATTTTAACAGAAAAGCTTAAAGCAATGGATTGGAACTTTATGTTTCGCAATCAAGAAAAACAATAAAAATTGCGTACAAATTATATTTACGATGCTGGTTGTTTTAACATGAATGAAAATTGATAACTTTCGTAAAGCATATGCCACGTGTTCACTAAGAATATAAGAGCACTTGTGCTTTTGTATATAATGTTATTCTATGAAAATAATTTTGCAAACTTATATCAACTTGAATTACATTCTTTCATGCTGAATGTTTTCCTAAAATTAATTAGGTTATATTATTTTTGAAAAAGCATAACTTGACATTAAATATAGTATCTTTTTCTACCATTTATTTCGTGCAAAATACCAGAGAATGCATTAATTCTCTGCGAGGAAGATCATTTTATAACACAATGCAATCATTTTTTGTGTCTTTAATGAATAGGCATTAAGTTATTATAAAGACATTAAATGTGCTTGAATAAAAATATGTTGATTCTGAACAGATGAAAAGAAAGATTGAAAGCATATTAATTTCAAAAACTATAAGCACTAATATTTCCGAAGCAAGCTAGGTTTGGATAAATGCAGAATATTAATGATACAATCGTAATTGTAATCAGCCCAATCATGCTTAACATATTTACATTGAAAATTATATTTGATGTTAGTTAAATATTTAAATATTGAATGTAGTGTATATATATATATATATATATATATATATATATATATATATATATGTATTATACATATACTTACAATATGTAATGTATCAGTGTGTAGTGGGTTAAAAGGTAGATAATGAATAGCCAGGAAAAGAAAGTGCTTTAAGGAAATGAGAAGGATTGTCATAAAGGTATTAGATGAACTTGATGAATATTAAAGTAAATGTTAACTTGGTTTCCATTAGTTCGATAGAAACAAATGATCGATCAAATGATAATGAATGCAATTGGAAATGATTTGTGTGTTCCGCGCTTCATCCGGATGAACATTAACCATTTTCGAAATCGATAAATGAAAAATCCACTTCCTATTTATCATTTTCGAAGATGAGAAACATTCATCTGAATGAAATGCGCAACACTAGATTTGATATTAAAGATATTTAAGAAGACACATTTCAACTATCAGCGTATATGTACCAGTTTGTATCCACTTTGATATACATGCTGTAACATTGTAATAGCAATTAAGTGTAGAAAAACAGCTTATCATTGTTAAAAAGTATTTAAAAATATTATTTGGTTATTTTCTTCAGTTTCCTTTAAATTAATATCCCGTTTCCATGAAAGGGATTCCCGTTTCTCGTTTCATCCGAGTGAACACTAGCTTTCAGTAGACAAAACACCAAAACATGACTCGCGGTCTGAATTAATAATAAAATGGACATATTGAAATTTACAACCGTAGTTAATAAATAAACTTGTGCAACTATTCGAAATTATAAGAGAATAAATCAACGAAAGAAAAAGAATGTTATTGGACATGAGAAATTTTCTTAAATAAAGAGTTCGCAATAGCATAATAATTTAAGTATGTTTCATTCGATCAAGGTAGTTGAGAAAAGAACAACCAATAGTTACTATGCAGAATAATTCGTCGGGTTGGAGCAACAAACGAGAGCTAAAAAAAGGTGCCTATTCAGCGAGAGAGGCAAAAAGGTGCCACTTCAGAAATTCACCTAATAGAGGTTTTTTAAAATATATTTTTATATACTTCTAGTTTTTTAAATCATTATAAGATTAATAGTACCAGAAAGTTTAAAATTTCTACTTTCTAGTACTATTACTTTTTTAATGATTTAATAAACCAGAAGTATATCAAAATATATTTAAAGAAACCTCTAATAAGTGAATTTATGAAGAGGCACCATTTTGCCGCTCTCGCTGAACTGGCACTTGTTGCTCCAACCCGACGAAATGGGTAAAGGAATAATGCAACTATGCAATTGTAGTTTACGTTTTACCAATCTCTTTAGAGTTCCCAAATAGGTTTGTATTTTTTGACAACTGGTTTGAATGAACAAAGCACACTTTAGGAAACTTGTACTAAACAATAGTAGTTTAAGCAAATATTATCAAAAAACAGTATAAATTAAAACGGAATCAAGAAACTTTATTACTTTGGCGCTATTATCTTCTTAAAGAAGTGTTTTAATACAAAAATCTGTGCGATGGAATTTGAAAACAAAAAAAAAGGTATTAAAATAATGAAAATATGACATATACCACGTTTCTCTCAAAACAAAACAAAATGTACACCAAAAGTTTAATACTGAAGTTCTTAACATGATATTAGTCAGTAAACAAAAAAATAATCAAAAAATCAAACTAAAACAAACTCCAAAAATCAAAGTAAAAAACTTTCAAAGACAATGGTAGGAATTATGTAAAGATTAAAGGTAGAAAGCATAGGATGTGATGGAGTGTAACTAACTTGTGTCTTCTGTGACAACGTAGAACCGACCTTTCCGTTTGGCCGGTCGTAGCACGTGTAGAGCACTGATCCAATCTGGGTTCACTCTAGAGCTAAGGGTGAACAATACTTCCAAGCTGAATGGGTCCATCACTAAAACTTCTGGGTAGTACCTGATGTCACGAAATTCGACTTTAGAATTCTAGCGTATGTATTAATGGGAAAAATTCTATTAAAACTATAAAATGTACCCTGAACAAAATAATTTTACGTCTTCACCGCCAGTAGAAACGTATGGTAACATTTGAGTGTGAATATTGTTAAGCTTCACGGCTTCACGGCATTTTCCATCGATCAAATCCCAAGTGCACATCTCTCCGCTTTCGCTACTGCTAACAATGTAATTCTGTTCCATAATAACGCTCGCACGGCTGAGACACATTATGGGAGCTGTGTGACCAACAAGTAAGCATCTTGGAGTCATCTGAAAAGGTTTAAATAATTTCTAGTTTAGAAACTTTGCACTTAATTCTATATATACGAGGATTGCTAGCTTACCTTCAATGTTTCAGGTTCAACTTGCCATAAGCATATTTGACCATCATAGCACCCAGTGACTAGTGTTTTTTGATCTCGTGAAAGATAGATGCATGAGATACAATGAGTCGGTGCGACACGACCCCATAACACTATGGGCACCATTAAACTAGTGCCAGCCGTCATTTTTCATTCACCTACAAACAGAAAATGTATTAAATAAAAATTTATTTTTTCAGAGTAAACTAAATTTTCACTTTAAAGATTTTTGAGAATATGTAGTAAATTTTTATTAAAATTTTGGTCGCAGCACAAGTTTTTGTGAAAAATTTTGGGAAGAAATATTGTACAGTTTAAAGATATTTATATAAACATTTAAATCTTCAGTAGTAAATTACTCATTTATATAGGGTTCTTGAACTTTTTGATCATATTATGTTTTATAAATATTTTAAAAGATGTGATTGATAAATTGTTATACAAGATTTTAAATTTTATTTATCTCGATTGATTTATTAAAACTTTGTGATATGAACAATGGTAAATAATATATACAAAACAAATGATTATTACATGCGTGAAAAAAAAAGAAAATATTTTGGAGTCAGACTCAACGTATTTTGAAAACAATATAAAGTTTATACAATTAATTTTCACGAAAATAAATGTCCATGTACAAATATGAAATAGTTTCCTGAATCAGACAAAGATAGAACTCGTGACATTTATAACTATTTTCGCAAATTAACAAAAACTCAATAAACCAATCTATTTGAAAGCGTCTGCTACGCCAAACTCTTGATATAGTGCGATCCTTTAAAGCACTGCTGTTTGACAAAATTTTCCTTCCTTAAAATTTATTGTAGCAATATTACCATTATTCAAATTGGGAATAAATACTTGCCAGATGTACTAGAAAGAAATAACGAGTGCTTCGATTCTTTGAACTGGCCGAAATATGACAAAAATTGTCAAGTTTTTAATACATTCTTATACACGAAGCCATCTTAAAAAGTCTTAAACTGAACTGAACTGAACATCAGCTGTTTCGTCTGCTTGGGTGTGCTTTAGTAAATTGTCGCTAGTTGTCGCCATGAGCGTTGTAAAGCGCCTATTTTAAAATATATGTCAAGATTTATGGAAAACCAACATAATTTTTTCGTTATTGATCAAGTGACTTCAACACTATTTGATTCTCTAAAATCAATTTGAGGTCTATACCAGTTTCAAACTGTTTTTAATCACATAATCAGTCAAAAGAAAAATTTTTAAGTGACTTAATTCTCTTTAATTCAAATATTTGATGTTTTCTGCTATTTCATTCAATAACAATAAGTATATAATTTTTAGAGCACGCAATTTAAAACACAACTGACTATTGCGAAATATTTAGAAATGCAAGAAAAATAGTTTCTTTTAATTAGAAGAGAACTAAGAATGAAACTACAAATAACAACATTGGGCAACATACAACATCAAGAACCTATGAACACCTATGAATGATGCTGTAAACATGGGTGGTAAGCAATAAATGTTATTCCATATTATTTCATATAAATAATAATTTTAGTTACTTGCATACAGTCTCCGTACATCGCATATCCGCGTTATAATATTTGGGACAGCCCTTATCGATTACGCGGCGCAATTTATTCACAACTCATCATAACCTAAGAAAAGTGTGCTGGGCGCAGCTGATGATCACAGCTGATTTTTGGCAAAGCGGTTGAAACTTGAAACTGTCGTTCCTATGCAGTAAATATTGTTTGGCTACCGTGTGACTGATGATCATCTTGGTTTAATTGTATCCTTCAATGAAAACTACGTATTTTCTTATAGGAATATTGAAAATGTAATTACAGTTCTCCAACGGTTAATCCGTTTAGAGGTTATCGAGCCTGGCTAATTCGCTTTTTTGGAGCTCGTAGCTTTTTCAACTTAATCTGCACTAAGAAAACTTGTTTGTTGTGACTTTAGTTATTTTTTTAAATGATAGTTTACTTTTATTGGTAGAATTACGCCTTAAAATTAAAAATATTCCTTAACAAAAAAATTAGTGCCTGCAGTGACCTGCCAAAAAATACAATGAAATGTCACTACGAGGTGCTCGGTGTCCCGAGAAATGCCGCAGATGATGATTTAAAGAAGGCCTACAGAAAACTTGCTCTTAAATGGCATCCGGATAAAAATCTCGATACTCCCGACGAAGCCAAGGAGCAGTTCCAGTTGGTGCAGCAAGCGTGGGAAGTGCTAAGTGATCCTCATGAACGGGCGTGGTACGACAATCACAGGGAAGCAATTTTAAAAGGCGGAATTGGCGAGAATTATAAAGATGATTCTATCGATCTCTTCCAATACTTTTCTACTGGTTGTTTTAAAGGATATGGTGATGATGAGAAGGGTTTTTACTCCGTGTACCGTAGTGTTTTTGAAAAACTAGTTGCAGAGGATGCTGATTTTGCAAAGGAAGGTGATTCGGACGTGGAAGTGCCAGGTTTTGGAGATTCTACAAGTTCTTATGAAGACATTGTTCATAATTTTTATGCTTACTGGCAGAGTTACAGTACAAAGCGATCCTTTGCGTGGTTAGATCCTTACGATATTCGCGACACTCCCAACAGGCGAGTGCTCAGAATCGTTGAAAAAGAAAATAAGAAAATTCGCGATAAAGCAAAACGCGAAAGGAATGAACAGATACGAAATTTGGTTGCTTTTGTCCGTAAACGTGACAAACGAGTACAAGCTTATGCTCAAAAACTAGCTGAACGTGCCAAGGAGAATGCGAAGAAAGTTCAGGAACGAAAAAAGCAGCAATTGTTAGAAAGACAGAAGGAATTGAAAGAGCATACTGTGTCTGAGTGGTCCAAATTTTCTAATATGGAATCAGAATTGAAAAATATCGAAGCTAATCTGGCAGCAGAGTTTGGTGAAGAATTGTCTTCGGACGGAGATTCAGAAAAAGAAGATGTAGTAAGCGACAGTAATGCTTTGTATTGCGTAGCTTGCAATAAGATCTTTAAAACTCAAAAAGCCTTCGTCAATCACGAGAATTCCAAGAAGCACAAAGATAACTTAGCAACCATGAAAGCAGCAATGATAGACGAGGAGAAACAGTTCCAGAGCAGTTCGGATGGAAGCGATGTTGAGGAAGAGGGAACGCCGAAGAAAACATCACAGAAAGAAAGTCCTGAAAAAAGAAAACTAGCAACTGGGCCTGAGATGCCAGATTTTTTGCTAACACCCGCTGAGAGTAAAAATGAAAATGATGCAGATCGACGAGGCTCTGAAGAGGAAATGGAATCTGATCCTGAATCTGATTCTGAATCAAAGAAAAAAAGCAGTAAAGGTAAAAAAAATAAGAGTAAATTTACTAATGTTGCTGTAGATCCTCAGATGGGCGATGCTGTAGATCTGTCGTCTCCAAAGTCGGATACTGGAAATGATAACAATACGTCTGAAGATGAGCTGAATTCAGATCAAGAAGATGAAGCAGACCAGGAGGATCAAGTCATCGTCAAGTGTAAAAAGCAGAAGAAGAAAAGAGGGAAAATTATTCAAAAAGCTTTCATGGAGCATAATAGCGACGATGAATCAGACTTTGGTGCTTGCATGGGATTATCAAAAAAGCAGCGAAAAAAGCAGCAAACCAAGATAGTCTTAGAACAAATGTCACAAAGTAAATTAGCATCTGGCAACAGATTAGAAGTAGATGATCCTAACAATCGGAAGGACAGGGGAGAAATGGAGTTGAACGAGGATCCTCTGCAGGGAAATCAAAGTAAAGGAGAAGACGGAGATGATGAGTCGTTCCAGGAGACTAACATAAGCTCCGTTCTGGGAAAACGAAAGGGAAAGAAGGCAAAAGAAATGAGGAGGGCTCAGAAGCAACTTTCGGTAGAGGATAGGGGGAAGGGTGTCAAAGCCAAAAAAGACTCAATAGATACGGCTCTTTGTTGTGCAACTTGTAGATCGGAGTTTCCAAGTAAAAATAAGTTATTTGAACATTTGAAAAAGACTGGTCATTCTATTTATATATCGAATGTTAAAGGGAGAGGAAAATCAAGTAAAAATAGTGATTGAAAATTATCAGAAAAAGATTAGTCTAATTACACATCACTCTGTATAATGAAACTTCTTGTATGAAATAATAAAAAATGTACCATTCAGTTTCGTTTCTTTTTATTTTTAAGCATTATTTAGGAGGTTTACAATTAATTGAATACTGAATAATGATAAATTTATATTTGTTCGCAGATAAAAAAAATTCCACTTCTTACAAACCAAATTGTGTATGTATAAAGAACGAACTTTACACAAAAAGATCCACACAAACTGAAAATTTCCTAAAATCCAATTCTTGGCTCCTTACACCTTAGAGGTAGATATAGGAACATATAATTATATAGTAAAGTTTGATATTTACGCACAATTTGGTTTGTAAGAAGTGGAATTTCTTTTATCTGTGTACAAATATAAAAAAGAGACATTAAGCCCTAGACTAGACTTTGAGACTATTCTAGAAAAATATGAGTTTTTCTGACAGAATGGTACTTTAAACTTAGTCATCCAACATAAATTTATAGATTAAACTATACATCATTAAATCTATGTAATAATTTATTCTTTTTAAGACTAAATAAAAATTCTTGATTTTAATGACATCAAAGTGAATGTATTTAACATAATTTATACAATAATAAGTAAGTAGTTTAAAGATTACACAGGCATACAGAAAAATGAAAGTGGCATGTGCGGTGAACTAAACCACCATACCTATATGTTTTTATGGTCACTGAATCCAAATCTGGTCAGAATTGCTCCATCACATCAGGATTTTGAGAAAATGAGCCTTTTTGGCCATTTTTTAAAAACAACATAGGGTGCGAATCTGACGTTCTAGAAACTTCTAATACGGCTGAAATTAAAGATTGGACCTTGTATTTTAAGGCTATTATATTGAAAAAATTATTTCCATCGCCTATCTTGAGCGGTGACAGGTTTTTTCTGCGCGTATAAAGGTATGGTAGTCTAGTTCACTGCACACATCATTTTTATTTTGTGTGTGCCTGTGTTATATATATAATTTACTTCTAACATTCTATGATTTTTAGAATTACATAAAATCGAAAATAGTTGTTTTTATATTATTATGTATATGTGACTATTGGTTTTGGTTATTATAGCTTGTCATATATTTATGTTATTATATAAAAATAGTCATTAGTCTAATAATCAGTCTAATAATTACATAATAATCACAAAAATTATTTTCATGTTTCAATCATTCTGTGAGATCAAAATATTAAATAATTTGAAAATATCGAAATCAATGGAATAATCACGCATGATGAAATAGCGTTCGCGTTACTCATGTACCAATTTGCGAAGAGGGCTGAAACGGAAGTGGGGACATCTGAAATTATTAATCGTAGAAATATTGTGTGTTATTTACAAATAATTTGATTTCAGCAGATTTATATTACAAACCAGTATCTTCCGCAGAAGTGACCCATCCTATTACTGGTTCCATTTGATTTTGTCTTCTCAACCACTGGTTTAATGGTTCAAAATATCTTATTATGGCACCAGCATCCAATCTGTCTGTCCTGCCTCTAGTCATTTGGCGAATTATATCTTTCCAGCTTCTTGAAGCACCAGCTGTTAAAATTTCCCTATATTTCACATTAAAAACTGTATATTTATTATCAGATCGAATCGCGACATGTTGAAGAAGGTAAGAGGAGAAAATTATTCCTTTCAATGAAATTGAATTGTTTCAATGAAACTGAATTTTTTATATTTTTAAACCATACTTACGAAAGCAGACGCCCAGCATCTCGAGATCTGTACAAGTCGCACGTGTGTAAGTTCCCCTTATGTCCTGAGATATCACACAGAGACTCATACAATTGAAATTGTAAAACAACTCCCACAAAGTACCTGTAAATAATATTGTTAAATATTTACTCTAAGTGAATCTTTTTTTCTTGCTTACTTTGCATAAGGAATATCAGCAGGAATATGGTATTTTGAAGCTGGATCGAAATCTCTTTCTGTTCTTCTTGATGGTGGTACAACTCCTTGATATTGTAATCGCAATTCCCACCAACTTATAGTCATGTCAGCAACTCCGTCACTAAATATTCGCCACCTCCACTAAAAACAAAATTTCTACTAGTATCCTATGAACTCGATCAATATTGCAACATTACTCATTTTACTCCTCTCTTCAGTCTATAGTCACCGAAACTCATATGTCGGTTAGTAATTTTATTAGGTTTACTATCACTTTTTGACAAAAATAAAATACATATTTTGAAACTCTCACCTGGTCAACTATGTAAGCAAAAGGCAAATATGCTACCTTTTGAAGGGCTAGAAGCATGAGAAAATTAATATTACTTTGGTAATCGTCCAAAGTGTTGTTATAAAGTCCAATTCTGTACAGATGTTGTGGAGTGAAAATCGTGAGGCCTATGGCATTGCTCACAGCTTCATGGAAACCTGGAAACAATTTTTCAGAAAAAAATTGTTATTTGAACAAACGCAAACGTGCGGCACTTTATACTTACAATACTTATTACATATGTAATTTAATTTACCTGGAAGTGCTTCCTCTCGAAAAAGGAATGGTTGATCCTTGTAATGTACATAATACTGTATGTGAGACATTTCGTGATGAGTTGAAAGTAAATCCTCCATTGTTACCTTGGTGCATTGTTTTATCCTAAAAATTAGAATAGATATAGTTCATGTTAGATAGACATCTTTATACATGAGATCAAATCAGAATTTGATAAAAAATGAGCTTCCTTTTTTACCTGAAATCTAATCCGTTACAAAAATCCCATGCACTTGGCGTCTGCTTTACTTCTCTGTCGATTGGTTTTTCAAACATGGATGATTTCCAGAATTCTGGAGACATTGGTTTCATCCCTAGGGATGTGAAAAATTCTTCCGCAATTTGAAACATTCTGCAAAAATGTTGTACATAAGATTATTTCTTTTGGTTTTATATATTTCGCACTTTCGAATTATTCGTGAAACACATCAAGTGAAATTAATTAAAGTTAATTAATCTAAGTGATTTGTGATAGGAAAAGTTCAATATTACCTTAGAGGTGTATAGCTTTGAATCATCATGTCCAAAGTAACATCTAGCTTCACCGCTGCTGGGAATGGTTGTACAATGTTAAAAATGCCTTCCCAGTTTTGTGCCCACATATTCCCCAAAATATGAGCAGGCAGAGGTCCATCCTTTTTAATTCGATCACCATATCTTTCAATTAGTTTTGATCTCACATAAGTGAACAAATTTTTATAAAGTGGTGTCACCGCCGACATCACTTCAGCCATATTCTGATGAAAATATTCGTCTTCAAAAGCTTCTCTCATTTGATCTCCAGCATCAGCAAAGCCTTAAATTTGATAATATATATCAAGAAACAATTGAATAATTTGGAATTAGGTGAATTCTATACACACTTACCATTGAGTTTGGAAGCTTGATTTGCCAACTGAACATATCTCATGAATTTATTTCTCAAGGGTGGTCCAACCGCTTCATGCCACGCATTCCAATAGAACTGTAACTGTTCATAGTCTCTAGATTGTGCCATTATTTTATTAATGTCTGCAAGATTATAATATTTATTAATAAGTCATGCTTAAAACAGTTTCGAAATAAACACATACCATGATCCAAACTTAAATCGCAAACATTGTCCATCATCTTATGAGGACACAATCTTGCTCTGGCGTAAAGTTCTTTCATTTCTACTATAAGATGGTGTATCTAGAAATGCAAAAAATTTTGATAATTTCTTTCTTTTCATTTAAATTATGTTCTTAATATTTACCTCATTGAATTTATCATCTGTGAGCGAATATCTACCCTTAACGGCTATCATCTTTAATTGACGCCTTGCCAAGGGGTCAGGAATCCTACTCCATGCGAAACTGACTGCTTTCTTCCACGATGCTCTATCAAATTTTAACTTTAACGTTTGATCTTCTAGCTAAAAGATTTTATCAATAATTATTATTAACTAGCTATTTCAAAATAGGTCAAGTATTCTATATTTTCAGTTTTTTAAATTTTGCTTTTTTTTCTAGTACGTACTATATGTTTTGGCTCAAACGTGTCCCGACCGTCGGGTGAACTTAATTGAATTTTCAAGAGAAGCCAGAGGTGAGGAAATTGTCGCGTTTCGTGATTAACATCTGAGAAAAGGAATTTCTAACACACTTCATCTTCTCATCAATTGTAAGCACTCAATCTGAAAATTCTCTAAACCCCCTCCTTGACTTAATAAATAAGCGCCTAAATATATTGTAATTTCTTTGCAAGCTGCAAGGATCTGGGACTTGACTAATTCTAGTACAAACGCTCTTTCCTCAATGCTCTTTATTCTCAAGTTATTGTAACCAAAGATTAATAAACTCAAGTATTTAGTTATTAGTATAATTTATTTATTATTTCATCTCGTTGCCCCTCTTGACTCCTCATCCCAGACTCGATCCTTACGGATTGAGATCTAAAACGAAGAAAAAACTAAATCAATTAAAGGTAAGTGAATATTCTTAGACGTCATAGAATGGTCCAGACACCTCTGGCTTCTTTTGAAAATTTATTTTAAATTAATTTAAATTAATTTAAACTTTAAAAATTAATTAAAAATTAATTTAAACTAGAAGAAAATAATGTGCTAGGTGACAAATTTTCGACCCTTTTTTCAATTCCTGGAAAAATTTAGAAAAGATTTAGGAGAATTTTGAAAAAATTCATAGCGGTACTTTAAAGTATAAGCTTCAAAATGAAACCTAGAAACTCCAAATATCTTTACTAATTATCTAGTAATAAATACAAATGTGCCATTATATTTTTATTTTCTCGAGACTCCATGAACATGTAGTGAATGAGAGCAAAGGTTTGATAGTCGGAAAACAGTGTTGTTCCATAATTATCATTTCGGTACTTGGGCTGAGATGATGAACCGATGCCGACTTTGGCCCGATGAGAAATTCGCACCTGCCCATATAGCACAGGTTAAGCCAAAATATGCTTTTAATATGCCAGAAATATGCGGAATATTGAATGCACATTTTTTATATCCCGGGTATATTCTGTGCTGTATGGGTGGGATGTAGTTGTAAATACTTAATTTTTTTCATCTGTAACTTTGATTATAATTTAGCATAATACGATTTAGAGTTGCTTTACCATTTTGCGACGATTAATGTCTGTAATATTTGTAGCAAAGTTCCACTGAGAAGTCATTATTTTGTTGCACATTGCAGATGCCTCTCGATCATATTGTCTGAGAAACTGAAGAGCCTCGCCTAGGTTGACATTCAATCCCTTTGGAAAATGCAAAAGTGTGATTGTATTTTGCTAAACGTACTAGTTTTTTGTCAGACTTGTGGAATTTTGTTATATATATATATATATATATATATATATATAATATATACTATATATATTTTTTCAACTTTGAAACATTCGTGCGCATCTTACATAACACTATTATTAATTATTTATTAATCACCTCCAAGTAACGGGCGAGACTTAATCCGGTAAGGAGATATGTTATCCATAAAACTTTTATTATTCTTTCTTGACTGGTCATCATCTCAAAGAGTTTTTCGATTCTTGAATTAATTTTCACGCACTCTGTCACTATATTCGGACATTGCTTTTACAAACATAAAAAAATAATTTGTTGATAAAGAGATTTTTTAATTCCAATCAATATGAATATTCACAATAGGTAGTACCACGTTGTGTTGAGTGTATTAAAAATTTACTATTAATGTTTTGATTATTTAAAATAAAAATATAAATATTTAAACTACATTCATATACTTTTAGTAGGCCAAGAATCTTAATTTCTTTCAAAATATTGAATATTTGTCATTTTATAGAAACGCCTGGTAATTACGATTTTCAAAAAGTGTAAAGTTTGGCAACTAGTTGTTGTTACACGAAGGTATGACATAGTACTGAGTTACAATCCTTTTCCAGGACGAGGGACAGGCATCATCAGTGCGTGAATGCGTGACCGTCACGCAGCACCGTCGAGTGAAGCTTTTTCTTTTTTAGTTTAACGGAGGAAGTGATTGTCATATGATTTTATAATAATCATATTTCTATCAGCTCCTATACTTAACTCTGGTACAATTAAAATTATATAGAGTGCGGCTCGAGTCAGGCAAACATTGTCATATAATTCTTATAGTTTTTAAATCTATCTTATCTGTAGTATATGCGATGTAATAGAAGTTTAAAATTACAAGTAGGAGCAGGCTGGTCGTAAAATAATAATTATTGCATCTGTCAATAGTTATTGTTCATTGCGTAGGATCATAGGCGAGAGAGCTCACAGTTATTATTATGGAGTATTCTACCCATTAACTTAAAGTAACGTTTCGCAGAAACTGACCTTAATAATTTAAAACGTTAAAATTAAAATTTTTTGGGTCAGAGAATGTCAAAATTGCCGACCCATCTTCAATTATGTTAATATAAGCTCGACCCTGTTTTACCTAAATATTTAAACTGCAAAGAAAACTTTCTTATAGAAACCTGGTTTTCGCTTTGACAAGATGAATGTTGAAAACTTTTATATTATTATGTGCAATTGCACACATTATGGCGATAAGTATATTTTCGATTTTATTATAACAAAAAATTGGACTATTCCCTGACAACAATAGGATATTTGCGGGATATCCCACTTAGGTCCCGGTATATCCTGCTTGTCCCGGTTTATCCTAGGGAGGATATTGAAATTTTTGGAACATCTCACGTGGGACATTTGAATATCTCATTTACGTCCCAAAAATATCCCGGATTTTCCTGGGAATATCCAAATTTCCGCCCTGTAGGATATCCCGTGGGGTTAACCCAGGGATATACCTGGGATAATCCAGAGCAAGCGGGATATCCCTGGGATAATCCGGGACCTAAATGGGATGACCCGCAAATATTGTCGGGTTTATAAGACTGTTTTGCCACAATAAATTAAATTCAAATCTCAATTAATGAAAAACACTTGTACGTACACGTATATTTAATAGAAATTTTATTATTCAATATAAAGCATAAAAATATTTAACTAATAACTATAAATAAATAAACATAACACACGTACACATATATATTTTATTGTCAGCAAAATAAATATTTAATTTTTTTTTACAACTTTCCAATTGTACCGTTAATACGGGTAAACACATTTACCTTCTTCACAATCAACAGTAGGTTTCCATTGTTTCTTTTAAGATTTCAAAGGTATGCTCTGAATTTTCGATATTGTTGATCCAACCTCTTGTGTGCTTTTATTGTATCACGAAGTTCTGCTTGGATTTTTACGAGATCCAAAACATCTGGAATCTGTAAGTTTTTGTTAATGAATAATTATTTTTAAAAATTTCTTCTTGTAAATGTCAAATTGCTAAATAAGTAAATTCTTGTATTACCACATATTCATCCATCAGTTGTAAAATCTTTCTATTCTGTTGTTCGGTTTTTTCGATTTCAACTTCTCTTTGTTCTTTTTCATCTTTCAACATCTCTATCTTGATCTTTTTGTTCTCAATATCACTTTTGATCGATCGCAAAACTGTTTGTTTGTCACTTAAATTTTGTTTGTAATTTGTGACCATCAGATTGAAACGTCCTAATCGAAAAATTTCAAATATAAAAGTATGAAACTTGATTTAGATACTCATAATTAGGTACTAAGGCTCAATAGGATTTCTCTTACCAAATACTTTTTTCATTTCGAGAAAATGCTTCCTTTTCTCTTCAATCTCGCGCTCATGCATTTCATTTTCAATTGCCAATTGTTCAAATTCAATAGGACGAAGGCCCTCGCTTACTTCGCGTTGAAGCTGGATTTGTTGTTTCATCTTTTTTATTTGAGATTTCACACTTGATGTTTTTAATCTTAATTTTTCAATCATATTATCCGTAGCTTTTAAACGTTCTTCTATGAATCTTGAGTGCAAGTTCATTTATACTATATAATGTATTATAGTATCATTAAACCAACTAATAAAACCAACAAAGTACTCTACCTAATGAATTTTTCAGCTGGTATTTTTCCAGTCAAGTGGTCCACACCTTTCTCAACAACTTTTTCTTGAAATTCTTTCTTGACTTCTTCAGTTTCCCAAATTCGTAAATCTGCTTCCTCCAATTGTGCTGTCAAGTTTAACCTCTTTCGAATACATGCTTGCTCCATTTCTTTGAGATTCTTCTTCATTTCTTCAATTTCCTTTTTTGCCATTTCCATACGATGAGTCAAGTTGATTCTGCGCGTTTACACCTTTTCACGTGTGGATTTCAAATTCAAAAGACGAGAAAAAGAACTTTTGTGATACCTTTTTATGTAGCACAAAATGGATAAATAAAGTGTTACCTGTATCCTCTCCTGACACTCACTGTGAGACGACGACTTCCGGTTTGAGAACTGTTAACTGATTCTGGTTTTTCTCGGTTCGTAGCACTACTTCCGCTCAAACTAAGCACAGAAGATATCGGGCCCATTTGTAAAGTTGTTTTTTGGCTTCGCTTCGCCGACTCCAAGACCTGTGTCATCGCTTAGAATTTTTAAAGAGCGTAGGTCTAGAACTTTTTTCCAAGTATACGGGAGAAAGTAATTTTAAAAAGTAAAGTCGATTTTCCAATGTTGCGAAGAAATAAAATGAAAAGGTTTAATAGCAAAGTGCATTCAGGTCATGAAATTATTAAACATTTTTCTTAATACCGAATGCAACTATATGAAAATAGTCATCGCGTAAAACATTTTTGTAGTATTTTTTTTTTTTTTGAGACTAAACTCTTACTTTGCAAACATTGTGGATTTCGGCGCTTCAAGTATCGTTCGAATATTTCGTTCTCTAAAATTAATATTCTATTGGTACCGATTGTGTCTTCTAATAATAGTTTTAATTCTTCATCAGACATTTCTGAAAGTATATAAGGTATTTGTGTACTGGATGTAGAATATTTTGAGTACAAATTATCATAAATCCTTCTTTAAAACATGAAATTAAATTCTCGTCAATTTTTACAAATACTATAATTTTTTAGAAATCTTACAATTATTATAAATTATGTCAATTATAACCTACCATTATAATATGGTTCTTCCTCTTGTAAAGTTATGCGAGAACCGTAGCTGAAAAGAATACTGCTCTGTCGAAAGCTCATGTTTTATATACTCTAGCCTTTAGCTTGACCGTAATATATAATACATAATATATAATATATAATACAAACACTTGTACTTGTAAGAATTTTTTTAACCAGACTTTTTCGACGGTACTTTTAGATAGGTTCAGACACAGAGATCTGTTGCTCATTTGTTTAAAGAAAAAAATAGTACATTTCGATACGTGTGTGAGAGGTGATTATTTAGCGCACGAGACGTTTTTCGCACGAGCGAAGCG
>JBAGKK010030051.1:0-11011 GCA_037177015.1 Euceroptres primus
TTCCTTGTAAATATCTGGAATCCCTGTAATCGCCTGTAATTCCTTGTAAACTTCGAAAAACTTTTGTAATCTCCGTAATATTGTACGTAAAATTCCAGTAATTTTCTGTACTCCTTATAATCTTCTATAATCCCGTATGCAATACCTGTAATCCTTGTAATTTTCGGTAATCGTTGTAATCTTTGGTAATCCCTGGAATTTTTCTTATAAACCTTGTAATAAGTTGTGTTAATTTTGTAACCTTTCGTAATTCTTCTGTAATGCCTGTAATTTTGTGTGATCCCTTGTAATCTCCGACAAACTTTTGTAGTCTCTTTAATATTGTATATAAAATCTCAGTAATTTTCTTTACTCCGTATAATATTCTATAATCCCGTGTGCAATACCTGTAATCTTCTGTAATCCTTTAAATTTTCGGTAATCGTTGTAATCTTTGGCAATCCCTGGAAACTTTCTTATGAACCTTGTAATAAGGTGTGCAATTTTTGTAATCTTTCGTAATTCTTATGTAACCTTTGGTTATTTTTATGTAATCTTTCGTTATTCTTCTGTAACCTTTCGTTATTTTTTCCGTCATATTTCGTAATTCTTCTGTAATCTCTGTAATCTTCTGTAATCCCTTGTAATTTCCGACAAACTTTTGTAGTCTCTGTAATATTGTACGTAAAATTCCAGTAATTTTCTTCACTCCCTGTAATCTTCTATAATCTCGTGTGCAATACCTGTAATCTTTTGTAATCCTTGTAATTTTCTCAATCATTGTAATCTATGGTAATCCTTAGAATTTTTTATAAACCTTGTTATCAGTTGTGTAATTTTTGTAATCTTTCGTATTTCTTCTGTAATCGTCCATTATTTTTATGTAATATTTCGTAACTCTACTGTAGTCCACGTAATCTTCTGCAATCCCTTGTAATCTCCGACAAACTTTTGTAGTCTCTGTAATATTGTACGTAAAATCCCAGAAATTTTCCTTACTACTTGTAATCTTCTATAATCTCGTGTGAAATACCTGTAATCTTCTGTAATCCTTGTCATATGCGGCAATCGTTGTAATCTTTGGCAATTCCTAGAATGTTTTCATAAACCTTGTAAGAAGTTGTGTATTTTTCGTAATCTTTCATAATTCTCTTGTAATTTTTCGCTATTTTTCTGTAATCCCTGTAATCTTCCATAATTCTTGTACGTAAAATCCCAGTAATTTTCTATACTCCTTGCAATCTTCTATAATCTCGTGTGCAATACCTGTAATCTGCTCTAATCCATGTAATCTTCCGTAATCCTTGTAATTTTCGGTAATCGTTGTGAGCTTTGGTAATCCCTGAAATTTTTTTTATAAACCTTGTAATAAGTTGTACAATTTTTTCAATATTGTGTACTTGGAATTCTTGTAATCTTTCATAATTCTTCTGTATCTTTCGTTATTTTTCTGTAATAAAATAATTATTTTAATGATAGATTTACTTACAATATTTTATTTTAAAAGATTAAATTTAAAATTATTTTTTTTATTTTTAAATTACCTGTCGTAATTCTTCTGTAATCTTTTTTAATTCTTTTGTAATCTTCTGTAATCAATGTAATCATCTGTAATCCTTGTAATTTTCAGTATTCGCTGTGATCTTTGGTAATCCCTAGAATTCTTCTTACAAACCTTGTAATAACTTGTGTATTTTCTATAATCTTGTGTACTTGGAATTCCTGTAATTTTTCGTGGCTCTTTTGTAATCCATCTAATCTTCTGTTCTGCCTTATAGTCTCCAATAAACTTTTGTAATCTCTGTAATCTTATACATAAAATTCCAGTAATTTTCTGTATTTCTTGTAACCTTCTACTTTCATAAGCCCGTATGCAATACCTGTAATTTTCTGTAATACCTGTAATCGCAGTAATCTTTGGTAATCTCTGCAATACTTCTTATAAATGTTGTAATAACGTCTGTAATTTCTGTAATTCTGTGTACTTGGAGTTCCTGTAGTCTTTCGTCATTCTACAGTAATATCTATAATCTTCTGCAATCCCTGTAATAATCTGTAATCCTTGTAATCATCTATAATCCTTGTAATCTTCAGTAATCGCTGTAATCTTTGCTAATCCCTGGGATTCTTCATCTAAACTTTTTAATATCTTGTGTAATTTTTGTAATCTTATGTGTTTGAAATTCTTCTAATCTTTCGCAATTCTTCCTTAATCCTTTGTAATCTCCCACAAACTTTTGTAATCTCTGTAATCGTATGCTTAAAATCCCAGTCATTTTACTCCTTCTAATCTTCTATAATCCCGTGTGCAATAATCTTCTGTAATCCCTGTACTTTTTTGGAATTCAGATTCACATAATCTTCGGTAATTCCTCTAAAATCCTTCTAATCCTCAGTAATCCCTGAAATCGTCCGTAAAGCCATGTACATAATCTCTATAATTGACTGTTCATATAAAATTGAAGTAATAATTCCTACTACGCACAATGGCGATAACTTTTGAAAAATGCCATTTACCATCTACCCAAACTTTAGCAATTAGTGTAATTTTCAAGCTAATTATGAATCACAATTTCTCCCCCATGTAATTAGCACCTGATTATCAACCTAATTAATGTTCAACTATTTAATAAATTTATGTACAGTACTATACACTCAAGAATTAATTGGTTCCCTTTCTCACATAAATTTGTTTGAATTTTCTCGTTACATTAAACCAGAGTGTAGGAGAATTGCGTAGGTAGGATGTGGGGGAGAGTGAGGGGGAGATCATCCATCGGAGGGAATAAAATGGTAAAGTAGCATCTACTCTCGAGGGAGGGTTCGAACTTGAAAGTGAGCGAGGGGAGGGTCCGTTGGAATGGCTGACGAAGTTCTGAGTCAGTTCACGTAGAGACTCCGTGGGGAGTACTCGCTGTCTAATGTTAGCTCGAATGTTAGTCAACATTTCATTGACTTGTCATTCATTTTTTCTCACGAAAGCAGTGACGTTTATTTTTAATAATTAACATAACAGTGCAGTGCCACGAGTATTAATTACGGCATTGAAAGATATTTACAATATCGTGTAATGATGTCGTACGATTATCCACATCCGGTTTCCAGGACTTATCAGTACAAAAAGGTAACTTGACTTATCTATCTCACGTGTTGCTAGTACAAGGATTAAAAAAAAAACAGATGCAAAATAATTTTCAACGGTTTTTTCACAATTCTTTTAATTATTTTAATAATAAATGAGTTTTAAAATAAATAAATGATAATTCAGAACTCTTTAAAATAAATAAATCAATTCTTGACTTTAAGATACATCGAAATTTACTCCTAGGTCTAATATTTCTTTTCTTTTTTTGAGAAAGGATATTTAAGATTTTAATAAGGAATTTGGGTACACTTGGAGTAAATTCATTCTTTATATATTCTGACCAGAAAGATAAATAAGCGATTGTGTATTATTATATTTGATGTTCAAAATTCTATAATCATAGGTACTTTGGACTTGTTGGAAAGTGTTAGCAGTTCTTTTGATTAAAATGCTTTTTATTTTATTTTATTTGAAATAATTAAATCAATCAATTCAATTAATTTAATGGAAATAAACTCTAGTAAGTCTCTATTTAGAGTTGAAAAGTCGATTTAATTTCATATTTGGAGTATTGAATTTTGAGAATTATTTTTTTATAAATAATAACTTTTTAAATTTCTTATTAATAGATAACGAAACCATTACTGGAGAGAAAAAGGCGCGCGCGCATAAATCGATGCCTGGAAGAATTGAAGGACTTGATGGTCGATGCCCTGGAAGTAAGTGATCCAGTCTCCAGTTTTTTATATTTTTTGATTAAATTATCGATTTACAATAATAAATTATTATTATTATTATTACTATTATTCGGATAGGGCTATTAAAAGACCCAAAGCACTGCGGTAAAACCTATTGTACTATAAATAATAAATTAATTTAAATAGAAAACTAGAAAGCAAAGACTTGTTTTCTTCTTCTTTCTTCAAGAAATTCTTCTTCATATATTTTCAAATCATTAAAAAGTGAAAGTTTCCATAAAATTTTTACTTAAATCATTATTTTATCTTATACTTATATTTATATCTATTGAAGTTTCAATGGTGAAACTTTGATATTCAAGTTTCCATGGTGAAATATTAAATATGGATCCTAAATGGTAAAAAATAATTTGTTTTTAATATGTTTGAAGTATTTTAAGCCCCTTTACTTTGTCCCATTTTTTTCTGGTGATGCTACATTCTGATTGACAAATTACGAGAGCAATTTGACGGTAAATCAACACGAAGTAGAATCAACTGATTCTTCATTTGCGCATGCAATTGAAGTGCAAAATTGAGAATATTCGTTCCAGATAATCGATTTTTCTTCCCTGATTCTTAGTATCTGAATGGCGCTACGCTGTGTACACGACTTTTAACCTGGATTTGGTTCGCTTCTCCCACCTACACCCTCAAAAGCAAACAGACGTCCTTCTCAGGATAAAAAAAACATAAGTTGGGTCGTATTCTCGACTTGCCTCGTTGTCCATAAAAAACAATTTTTTTCAGTCTCGGTCGCGCACGATTCATCCGATTCGTTATGTACATACTCCAATATCCTCGAGCGTGCGAACCTGAGTTATACGATCGAGACACCAGAAGATTAAATTTCATTACCGGAATTTTTGAACAAAATAAAAAATTGTTTGTGGAAAGTAATCCCGATATCTATCAGGAATGAAATTATGGTTTATGATAATGCCCCATGTGTAGAATATTTTTTAGATGGCAATTATTTTCGTATTCAAAAGAAAGATAAATAAGAAAGAAGATAATTTTTAGGTTTCAAATTTAGGTTTCATTAATTTATTATTTTCTCTTCAATATTGTAGACCGGAATTTTTTAGCAAGATAAAAGTTTCAGGAAAGTAATTTTTAGATGGCAATTATTTTCGTATTCAAAATATGCAAAGATAAATAAGAAAGAAGATAATTTTTAGGTTTCAAAAGCTTCCATACATTTATTATTTGCTCTTTAATATTGTAGACCGAAATTTTTTAGAAAAATAAAAAATTGTTTCAGGATATATTGTAGACCGGAACTTTTTAGCAAAATAAAAGTTTCAGGAAAGTAATCTCGATTTATATCCGGATTGAAATTGTAAGATTCTTGAATATGGTAATAAAATATTTTGATAACAAACTATAGTTTACGAAAGAAATTTATATTTTAATTTGGTATTAAAATAGGATGCCATTAAATAGTTTTCATGAACCAACGAAATTTTATTGAATTTTTAGGAATGAACCATCTAAAAAAAAATATTCTACATAATATGGTTTGATCGAAGTCAAACATGGGTTCATAATCTTATAAGAGGATAATGCCCTATGTGTAAAATATTTTTTCAGATGACAATTATTTTCGTATTCAAAATAAAGATAAATAAGGAAGAAAACAATTTTTAGGTTTCAAATTTAGATTCCATTTATTTATTATTTTCTCTTTAATATTTTAGACCGAAATTTTTTAGCAAAATAAAAGTTTCAGGAAAGTAATCTCGACTTCTATCCGGAATGAAATTTTAAGGTTCCTGAATAAGATCATAAAATATTTTGATAACCAACTATGGTTTACGAAAAAAATTTATACTTTGATTTGTCATTAAAGTAGGATGAGTAGTTTCCATGTACCAAAGAAATTTTATTGAATTTTTGAGAAAGAACCATCTAAAAAAAATATTCCACATATGGTTTGATCGAAATCAAACTTGGGTCCATAATTTTATAAGAGGATAATGCCCCATGTCTAGAATATTTTGTTAGATGACAATTATTATTCTTAATAATTATTATTAGATGACAATTATTTTCGTATTCAAAAGAAAGATAAATAAGAAAGAATATAATTTGTTTTATTATTTGCTCTTTAAAATTGTAGATTTTATTGAAAGACCTCATATTAACATTTTTGATTTTAAACGATGAATTAAAATTGTTTTCAGACTGAGGGAGAAAATATCAGTAAATTAGAGAAAGCAGATATTTTGGAATTGACTGTTCGTCATTTGCAAAGACTCCAAACTTCCAGACCTTCAGGACTGTCTATTTCTGCATCCCCCAATGAGGAGGCTTCTGCAGAAAGTAGATGGCAATCTGGATTTGGCCATTGTGCAGCTGAAGCATGTAGATTTTTGGCATCACTTCCAGGAGAAGCAGCAGATAGACTTGCCAGACACCTTTCCACTGGTCTTCAATCACCAAAGCCAAAAAATGAACAGGTATTTTTTAAAATCTTATATTTCTCTTCATAAACATTTTTTTGAATTTTGCAAAATCATTTAATTAGATTTTTAATGGTAGCGGAGAAGAAATCATTTTTGAAATATAAGTTCAAATTCTAAAAATGCAATATTTAAATATTTCAAATATTTACGACTCAAGCACTTAAAAACAACGTAAATTGAGAAAATAATTCAATTAAATTCGTTTGAATTCACATTGTTTGATGTAAACAAAACAGTAAAACTAAATTTGAATTTAACGAAGTTTGAATCAAACAACATTTTTTAAAATCAGTTATATCTTTATTTACACATTTACAGCCAAACAAATAGTTTTTTATTTTAAACAAAAGATTTATTTGATTTAAATAAATTCTATTTGATTCAAACAAAATTTGTCTAAATCAAATAAAAATTCGTTTAAATTAAGTTTTTTTTGGTTGACACATTTTTCAATGGATTCAACAAATTTTCTTTTTCAGTAAGCGGTGAATTGAATACAAGTGACACAAGCGCAATAAAAAAAGATAAACAGTCTGGAAAATAGATTAAAAAATGTTAAAAACCGATAGATATAAATTGATCTCATTTTTTATTTTCCAGGACGTTTCAAGAGCAACTCTCGTGTCCCCCACGCTTAAAAACTTGGAGAGAACCGCTAATATAATTGCACCTTGTCAGCCTCTCAATTCGTCAATTGAAACCGGTACATCGGTCATTGTCGAAAAAAGAATAATATCAACGAATGGACCAACTCAACAGCATCTTCCGAAATCTGAAACAATAAATAGTCGTTTGGAGATAATTAAATCACCTTATTCAAGACCACAGACTTTGATAGATTCTGATGACCTTTGTCCTTCAATTATTCGACGAAATTCAGATTTAATTCCTAAAAATAATGATTTTAAGTCTGAAAATCGATATCTAAAAAGTTTTAAAACGAAAATTGATAAATCGGAATCGGTTATTGATGATGAGGAGGAAATTGACGTGGTTAGAATTGACGAAAGCTGTGATCCTATGTGGAGACCTTGGTAATGATAACAGTTTATTTCTACGATTGTTAATTAAGTTTGCTTGAAAATTGGCTTTTAAATTGTTAATCGACTGTAAAAACCTAATTATTAGAATTTGACTCCCAATCCATGACAGTGGATAATTAACAAATGATTGAATTAGTAAAGATAATGTTAATTAGTTGACTAAGAATCAGAAATATTTTACAACTTTGTTAAAATAAATTGATTGACAATGAAAATTGATAGTTTGACGAATTTTCAGTAATCAATTATCTGATATACTATTTTTCAGAATCTCTAAGTTATAAGTCTAGTGACAAATAAAAAGTAGAATAGATTTTTATTAATGTGATTTCTCATACTAAAAAGAAAGTTTGATCTCTTAAATGTAAAAATATTTCTGATAAATTTCAATATTTAGTTGACTGAAGAATAATAATCAGTAATAGTATGTTCATGTTTCAAGTTCTACTACTAATTAGGACTTATAGTATACCTAAGAATCAAATAATTTTTAATCGATGGTTTTAAAACGATAAACTATCCCTTTTTGTAGAGTTTTATATCAACGTTAAGAAGTTTTGGTACTTGGCTTTAATTTAGTAGTTCATAGATTTACTGAACGTTATTTAAACTTTTAGAAAAAACAGATGTGTCATTTTTCTGATGATATGTTATCAATTTTTCAGTTTTGACACTGTTGCAAAGAAAACATACAATTTACAAATAATACAAGTTTTGTAATTTACAAATAATAATACAAGTTTTGCAACTTTTATATCGACGTAAATTTGATAAATGTTGAAAATTAATAATTTCATTTTAGAAATTAAAATAGAACAGGTGATTATTATTCAGCTCCATTTCATCAAGTGGCGAAATTGTTAAGTAAAAATAAGAAGTTTAACATTAAGTTTTTTACTTTTTTATATGTATCGCACCATCCTTATTTATTTTTCACCACTCAAAGCGACGTTAATTAAGTTTACAGTATAGTTTATATTATTCAAATAGTGGTCAATATATTTAATAACTTTTTACCCTTATGAAAAAAATTATTGATAAATATTGGTTCCAATACTTTTTCACTACTTTTTCGCGATAAAGTATTGTTTTTTTCATAAGGGCAGCAATACATTATTATATATTTATGTATACTTTCAGTATCTATATTCGCGTGTGATAAATCTGTGATAGCCCTAAGAATAATGTTGTAATTTAGAAAATAAAGAACCTTTTTAGATTTCAATTTTAAAAAATAGTTTACTTATTTACCACGAATTATTTTAATGACACTTTTACTAGTAAGCTTAATATTTTTTAATCCACAGTTCTCAACTTTAAACATTTCTCATTTCTAAAGTTTTAACTTTAAAATATTTTTAATTAAAGAATAAATAATAAGGCAATTAAAATTTTAACTGTTTTTCTATAAAGCTTGAAAACCCTTTACTATAAAATTATAACTGTAAGTTACTGTTACTTTTATTATGTTACTGTCTATAAATAATGTGCAGATTATAATTGTTTATAAAAAATGAAATTTGCTAAATTTTAACATTTCTAGATTTCCATCAACTGGTAAGTAATCTTGTAAGTAAATGGATAAGGCAGATTCCTTGAATACTGTATCTGAAGCTTTTAACCACTTTTAAAAGTGCCCTTAAATACAGATTTCTACATTATTTACTCGAATTTATAGCACACAGAGGTCCCTAGTTTTACTAAATTTAAACGAAGGCGCCAAATTTTTCAACTATTTCTTAAGGGCATTTGATACATAATGACGTCAGAAATTACCGACCGTTCTTATTCATACACAGCGGATTTATTATTAGAGAAATACAAATATAGAACTGAAAATTTAGAAAATAATAAGAAAAATATGTGGGCATTGATGTCTGGTGCGCTTCAATTTCTATATTGAGCTGAAGGTTGTTTTTTAACTAATTGTGATCACCTTGAAGCCCAGGAGGTTGATGGCATGATTGCACTAGAGTTCTAAAATTCTCGGTAATTTATTTTTCATCCTTTTCTTCCTAAGAGCGCCATCTTTTTCAAGACAAAAATGGCGCTAAAGGGAAGAAAATGATAAAAAATAAATTCCCGAGAATTTTCGAACTCTAGAGTGCACATGATGACCTGAGATATTTTCGTTTATTACTAATTTTTAGTGCATTTTCAACTAATTAGAGAAGATAATATCGATGTTATCATAAATAAGGCTAATAAAAATATGCGCCGATGCCTCAATATATTCTTTATCATTTCCCAAAATTTCAGCGCTATATTTGCATTTCTTTAATAATAAACCCGCCTAATTTAAATAAGTAACGGTGGTAATTTGTGACATCATTATGTATCAAATGCCCTCAACAAGTTGCTACATATTATGCACAGTTGATTTTATTTTTACTACATACAATGCAAAAGCTAAAAAATTATTAGCACTAAACAACAACAAATTATTTTGCATACAATTAATAATTTCAAAATTAAAACACTTATAAACTAGAAGCAAATCCGGAGATTTTATTTATACAAAAATGACTCCTGTGAATTAAATTCAATCGCATTTATTATTCAAAAATAAACTTTTTAATGTACATAATACATATTTTCATATTATCTTAACAAAAGTTTTCTTTTATATTTCTAATACAGTATATTATAAATAATAAGCCAGTCCGTCCACAATTTAAAAGCAGTATCCTAAAAATTAATATTTTCTAAACAAAGATATAATTTAATAAGAATTTCTGAAAGTAGAAAAGACTGCGAATAATCAGACAAAATAGAAATTGAAAAGTGCAAATAAAAAATACCATGTATGATCAGACACAATGAAAATTGAAAACTTTTATACAATTTTATCTAGCCCAACTTTTATATAGATTTTTATATCAGAATTTTATTCAGATTTTATACAGATTTCAGCAAGTAGAAAAGACCACAAATAGTCATAAACAATGGAAATTTGAAAATTCAAGTAAAAAATGCTGTGCATGGTCAGGCACAATGAAAATTGAAAAGTTATTAACAGAAAATTCATATATATCCAGATATACCATAAAATTCGAAATAACTAATAATAATATATTATTATAAAATTAAATATAAAAATATAAAATATCAATATAAAATATTAAAAAATATAAAAATATATAAAATGACCTGTCATTCGATGATCCCAAACTAGAAATGTTAAATGAAAAATTTCTAAATAATATAAAAAATATATTTTTTTAAATACTAAGGTTTTGAGAAATCACTCACATTGAGTTAAAAAAGATTATTATTTATTAATATATTAATATATTTATTAATTTATCAAATTAATTTATTATTTATTAAATTAAATTTATTAATATATATAATATTAATATAAGTTTATTATATAAGAATTATTATTAATTTAAAAATATTTTCGTAACAAAAGTTTCTTTTTAATATTTCTAATACATATGTATATTACAAATAATAATCCATTTCATTTACATTTTAAAAATAGTATCCTAAAAATTAATGTTTTCTAAACAAAGAAATAATATAAGAATTTCTGCAAGTAGAAAAGACCACGAATAGTCAGGCATAATAGAAATTGAAAAGTTCAAGTAGAAAATACCATGTATGTTCAGGCACAATTATAATTTTTTACGTTTATAAACAGAAAATTCATATACATATACATATACATATATATATAGAATGTATATATATATA
>JBAGKK010030060.1:0-11011 GCA_037177015.1 Euceroptres primus
TAGCGCACTTGACTTTTCTCACTCGCTTCGCTCGTGCGAAAAGCGTCTCGTGCGCTAAATAATCACCTCTCACACACATGTCGAAATGTACTATTCTGCTCTGAAATTGCTTCATTTCATCGTTAGGATGATACGTAGTCATTGAAATTTTAGATTGAATGTTATTAATTAATACTATAAACAAATTATACAAACAAATGTACATCGCAGACATTTATAAGCAAAAAGAAATCGTTTTATCTGCTATTCTTATTGTAATTATATTGCCAATGTTGTTTTCTGCAAAAGTGTCGACACTCATCAATATTTGCTTATTTTATAAACAAATTATATAAACAAATGTACATTGCTGACATTTTATAGGCAGAAAGAAATCGTTTTTTCTTTCATTATTTTTTAAATCTTATTGACAATGATGTGCCTACATGAAATTTTGTTATTCATTACTATTTGTTTATTTTATAAACAAATTAGGTAAACAAATGCACATACTAGGCGTTTGCAGGCAGAAAAAATCGTTCTTTCTTATACTCCTGTGAAAATTATATTGTGAATGATGTTCTTTAACAAAATTTTGTAATGAAGTGGAATTCGTAAATTTATAAATAAATTATATAAAAAAATACTCATTGTAGGCGTTTACAAGCAGAAAGGCAATTTTCTTTCTTGTAGTTTTGTTGAAATTATGTTGGTAATGTTTTTTACATAAACACTTGCCGAACAATAGATTTTATAAAATTTATAAACAATTTATATGAAGATATGTACATTGTAGACATTATAGTTAGTAGAAGAATCGGGGTGTTTTTTTATCGTGTGTTTCCTTGCCTTTCACGAATCAGAGTGCATTATTATCCTGAGTTCTTCGGCCGTTTACGAAATATAATTTAAAAAATAATAGGAGAAAAACGATTTCTTTTTGCTTATAAAGGTCAGCAATATGCATTTGTTTATATAATTTGTTTATAAAATAAACAGTTAGTGATGCGTAGCAAAATTTCCCCAGAAAACATCATTGGCAATATAATTTCAACAAGATCAGAAGAAAAATTGATTTCTTTTCGCTTAAAAATGCTTTAAATGTTCATTTTTTAATATAATTTGTTTATACAATAAAAATATTAATAAATGGAAAAATTTTTTCACAAAATTTTTCACAACAAGACTAGAAGAAAAAACGATTTCTTTCTGTCTACAAATGTCTGCGATGTACATTTGTTTGTATAATTTGTTTATATAATTAATTAATAACATCCGATCTTACATTTTAATGGCCAGGTATCATCCTAACGATGAAAGCAAGCAATTTCAGAGCAGAAATATACTTTGAAGACGAATAATCTCTAATGTCAATTATTTGTTCATACAATTAGTTTGTAACAATTAACTTTACAAATTAAAAATTTTTATCCTTCCAATATTTATTTCCCTATTTGTATCAACATAAAAATTAAATACACAAAAAAATCAAAAATCTAATGTCACCAATCTCTGACAAATTGAGTCCTGAATTTTTCAAAAAAGAAATCTAAAATCGGTGCATAATTGCGTTCTAAATGTCATTTTGAACCGCGTTTTTTTATTTCACCCCACTGTGCCCTGCAACGAGACGAGCTCTCAGGAGGTGGTGTGACACCGCCTATTGGCATTCAGCAGCTGTGGAATTACTGGCGAATCAGCTTCAGGTGAGAGCCTAAGGCTTTTAAGCTCTCGAAAAGGTTCATGAAAAAAGAAGATCGAGTCAATTGTCTGATTAAGAGAATAAGGTTTGACACCGGATGATTTTATAAATTCGACAGAGACTTAATCTCCAAAACAAAGTAAACAAATAAAGTGATTCTAAATTGAATTTTGAAATGACAATTTAAATTGACAGGTCGTGAAGACATAATACCTCTGACTTGTGAAATGAAATTAATAATTAAGTCTTGAAATAAATCAAGAAAAATGATCAGTTTAGTTGACAGGTTCTTAGCCCTAGCCGAAAAAACTGAAACGTTTCGGAAAGACGTCTCGTTCCGAATCTTTCCGAAGCGTATACGAATTTTGCTTCCGAACCTTTCTGAACTTCTGTCTTTAAGATTATTTTCAATCTATTTTAGAAGTGTCCCATAAATATTCGATCTGAACGTTTCCGAATTTTTTCCGAAGTGTCCCACAATTTACTTTGTTTCGACCGTTTCCGATTTCTTTCTGAATAATTTACTGTAATAAATGACTAATATAAGTTTCCGTATTGAAACGATAAATAATTGTAGTTTAAATTTTAAATTAATTGTAACTCTATTAAATTATATGTGAAAAATTAAACAAAACAAACAAAATTGAACATTTATATTTTCGACTTGTGGATAATTGTTAATACAAATATAGGCATTAAAATTTTAATTTATTTTTAAAATATTTGTAAAATGAATTTTAAATAATAAATAAACCCTAATCTATAAATAATGTTAAAATAATACATTTTGCTTGTTCGTGACAAAGCGTGGTGGTGGATATGTGAAATAAAATCAAACACTGTTCAGGTTAACTTCCTTTAATTAATAAATCAAAAATACACTGTGGTAACTCGAAAGATGATGTATTAAAATAAATGGGAAAAGTTACACTGAAATATGGCTATTCGGAAATACGGATATAAAATTCTCGACAATAAGATTCACCACGTCCGGTTAGTGTCCTTGTCAGTACACAACTGTTTGACGCGTCCCTGTCAGCCTGTAGAAACTTTTCCATTTCCCACCCTTGGCCTTCAGGCCCTACGCTTTCTCTCCTATCTACCAACGTTTCCTTCTGACTTGAAAACTGAGTTTCTCTTTTTAAGAACATCCTAATTGAGATAGTGACAGATATAACTTTATACTTAATTATCAATTGTTACATTGCACTTAATTATCCATATTGTACCTGCTTACAGCCTTTATTGCATAGTCTTTTAATCTTCTTTTTCTTCACATATAATCGCCCGAACATTCCCCCCTTCCCGTATTTTCCGATAAACAGGAATATGGGTCACATTCCGAGGGCACACAATTTCGCCACTGGTCGTCGGTAAGTTTCTGTGCCAGTCTTCACGTCGACGACTCGAGTCCTTCCGTCTTTTCCCGGGTAGACAGCTACAACTTGTCCTCTTCTCCACTCG
The DNA here is from genome assembly GCA_037177015.1 of Euceroptres primus. Classification (NCBI taxonomy): domain Eukaryota; kingdom Metazoa; phylum Arthropoda; class Insecta; order Hymenoptera; family Figitidae; genus Euceroptres; species Euceroptres primus. The sequence goes on from JBAGKK010030060.1 coordinate 3,146, forward strand.
TTCCTGGACGCATTTTCATCCCATATTAGCACCAAATCGCCGCACTTAAGCGGTATCGTTTCAATTCGCCATTTAGCTCTTCGGTTGATACATGGCATAGGTATTCCTTGACCCAGCGACACCAAAATTGTTCCGCTAGTGCTTGAAAAAATCTGCCACTTCCTGCGTAGAAGATCTCTATCAGCAACTACTAATGGAGCCTCAGGATTACGTAATTGTCCTTCAAGGACGGATAGAAGAATAACATTAGGTGTTATACTTCTGATATCCGCAGGATCATCTGAGACATGGGTAAGTGGTCGATTATTCACCGAGTATTCCGCTTCGGTGATGAGTGTTTGTAATGTTTCCTCCCTCGGAGCTTGCTCGTTAAGCGTTGATTCTAATGCTCTTTTTACCGATCTCATTAGTCGCTCCCAGCAACCTTCCATGTGCGGAGCTGCTGATGGAATGAAATTCCACTCAATGCGAAGTTGAGATTTTTCTCGCAGTATTCTATTCTGATTCAACAGTTTAACGACTCTCTGCAGTTCCTCAGGAACCCCTCTCACATTGGTTTCGTTGTCTGAATACATTTTTTTATGTACTTTCTTCGAGCTATCATTCTCCTGAGAGCCATGTCGTTGATAATGATGCCACGATTTCCAGGTGCACTGCTCTTATCGTCAAAAAAGTGAAGAGAACTCCGTATCTCTTTTGTCTTCTGCGGCCAATGGTCACGTAGAGCGGACTGAAGTAGTCCACCTCAGTAAATTCAAAAGGTTGCACTCGCGACTGGCAGTGCACAGCAAGTAAAGGCGCCATCCTTGGTGCCACTGGTACCGCTAGGTGCAACTTACACAAGCGACAGTCATTCCAGCTACCTATTACCACGGTTCTTATCTTTAGGATGTAGAATCGTTGACGCAGCTCGTTCACGATTCATTCTCATCCGTGATGTCCTGCTTTCTTGTGATACTGCATCACAAGAAGTTTGGTGATCGATTGTTTTTCGTCCAAAACAATTGGGTTAAAAGTCTACGGACCTTCTCCTATATTGATTCTTACTCGACCTTCCATCTTGATAAACCCATCTTCCATTTTTACTGCAAGAGGCAACAGTTTTGATCAATCTTCCATCCTTATTGCAAGAGGCAATGGTTTTGATTTTTGGATATGCCTTATAAAGGACAAGGCATATCTGAATATCTTCAGAAAGGCTGCAGTCTAGAGAAATCCTCTGGATACGACTCTCGTTGGGATTGACTAATTATTGTCCGTTCCGCTTCCTCTACTTCGCGGAAAGTCAAGCCCCAAGTATCGCGCTCTTTATTCAGTTTTGGTGCCTTTTTGCACCAAATCAGAGCGATTCGTTTTACACATGCTTTGGCTTGCACCATTCGATTCCACGATGAAAATCTGGAAGCGTCTATCGTGACTGGCGTGTTGTCCGCACCGACCACACCACAGAACTCTTTTTTCAGCTTGAGTTCTTCCTTTGAATTTGAAGTCTCAATTCTTTCTTAAGGCCACTCATCTTCTGGAAGATTCAAGAATTCAGGACCAACGGCTATAACTTCGTAGGTATAATAGTTAGTAGTCTCGTGTTGCTTTATCAGCTACATTTTCTTTGCTCGGAATCCATCTGCATTCCGTCTGGTAACTATTCTCAAGAATCTCCGCTATCCTATGAGCCACAAAAGTTTGATACCTTCGCGCATCTGATCTCAACCAGCATAGAACAGTCCTTGAATCAGTCCAATAAACTGATCGTTTTATCGGAAGTGTATGCTGTTGTCTAACAAATCGAGCGAGGTCAGTTTACATGACCGCTACCTGAAGTTCAAGCCTAGGGATCGTCAACATTTTCACTGGAGCTACTCTAGTTTTAGCCAATACTAAAGCAGTCCGGATACCATTCTCACTCGTGAACCGAAGATAAGCTGCTGCTGCAAATGCCTGCTCACTAGCATTGCCGAGTACATGGAGCTCCATCTTCAGTATTCTTCCGATTCCTAAGGCGTAGTAACGCTGGATTCGTAAATATTTCACTCGCTCCAGGTCGTTTAGCCACGCTTTCCACTTTTCTCGTAGATCTTCCGAGGGTTTAACCTATTCGATTCCTTTTCTCCAAATATCCTGTAGAAACATCTTGGCTCGGACAGTTAGCACCGCAAACAGTCCTAGAGGATCAAATACTGACATTACTACCTTAAATACCTCTCTGTTAGTTGGAGTTTTCTATCCGCTTATGAGTTCTCGATCTAGTTTTGGAAACTCGTTCGCAGCAGTGAAGTAATCGGTTTCCGGTACCCAGGTCACTCCAAGGATCCTCTGTATTTCTTTATTTTCCAGCGTCTGTTTGTTACCACGTGAAGCTACCGCATCCGGCGGTAACGTGGCCAGCCTCTCTGGAAAGTTTGAAATCCAGGTTCGAATCTCAAATCCTCCTCGTTAAGGTGCATTCCTCGGGATAAAGACTCTCATATTCGCCAGCATTGCGATTTCTGAATTCCTACGCCACGTAGATACTGGATACTGCTCCGAAGATCATCACCTGCATTTCCAGTGTTATCAGCTGATTGTTGTTTTACTTTCGCCACAAGAATCTCTGGCTGCACCGATCTTCTTTCCGTATTTTCACCTAGTGGAACATTTCACGGAGATCTCCGCAAATTCCTATGGTTCGTTCTCGAAATTTTAAGATTATACCTACAAGCAAATTCTATGGTTCGTTCTCGAAATTTGAAGATTATACCTACAAGCGAACTGTAAAGATCAGAACCAGGTAATAATCTATCATTCAAACTTACGCCCTGACTTTTGGCTGCTGCGTCAAAAACCAGGCGCATCTTCCCCACTGATCCCCGATTTTCCTAGCCGTTTTCCTCAGGATTTCTTCCGCTCGTTGCTCCTTGGTGGAACATAGAATCTTTTCAGTTGAAGTCACTCCAAAGGCCTCGTTAGACCAAAAATTTTTCAACAATTCGTCAGTCATCTCTTCAGTTGACCGAAAAAAGTTGATATACTCTCCTTAAACCACCCTATCAGCTCCGCATCTTTCGTGTAGCACCCACCCCAGGGGAGACAATGAAGTGATGGGCGATCCTTTATTGCCCTTCACACTTCGTTCGAAGATCAGCAAGTCCGGATTATCTTCACCGCTGAGAAGTTGAGGCTATACACCTGTCAAGTCTTCGATTGCAAGGTCTTGAAAATGTTCCCACTTTTCGTAATCTGCTCTCACTGATTTTCCCGGCAAATCTAGATCTTTTATCGTTCTAACATCTTCCATGATAAACTCCACGTTGTTTGAACCACGAATCTTAAGTTTGACCAGTCGCGATCTGTTATCAGTGAATCGCGCCTTTGTCACCCACTTTCCTCCCAACGGAGATCTCGTTCCCTTGAGACCTAGACAATCCGCGACATTTTCCGATATATTGTCCTTATCGGATACCAAGTGCGCTTATCTCATTTGTGATCCCATAGGTAACTTACTTACCAGTCTTCTTGTCAGCAATGGGTTTATTCTTCTTTTACGGTGAAGAACATCGTTATCTTATTAATCAGATCGTCAATTATGTATTCAAGGTGCTCGAATCTTCTTTCTAGGGTACTGATGACCTTCCCCGTGTTGGTTGAGACTAAGAGCAGTGACTGCGCTACTTCTAGAGCCTCCCCTTTCAGACATTTTTGTAGACGAACTATATTCTCTTCGGGCGAGAATATACACATATTCGTCGTTTGGTTAAAAATGCTGATGAATATCTGCCGTTCAGCAATATTACCGCTGAACGTATTAAGATTCACATTCATATTTTGACGCGCTGCATACAGCGTTTCCCGAATTCATCCGTGTACCCGCGTGCGCTGTAGGAATAGACACGACCGATAGTTTGTCTGTTAGAATTTCCTTCGACGATTGTTCCGAGATCACAGATTTTTCGTTGATATCAGTGTTTCCTTCACGAACTTCCACGATTTCATCGATTTCGCTATTTTTAAATTTGTTTATTGGAAGTTAGAACTAGAAATTTATATTATTAACTTTTTCTAATTAAAAGTAATTCCAAAAGATAGTACAAATTTTAGCGACATCGAGGGGCGATTTAATCCGAAAAGAGACGTAGACTATCTTTGTTGCACTTTCAAAGTTCGATCAAAGTTCGATCCTAGCTGAAGATAGATTTTTCATTAAATATTTCTGTTACAGGTGAAATCAAGATCTACTTTTCTTGAATTGTGTACTATTTTTTAAATTATTGTACTATTACGATGAAACTGAAAATTAAAATAATTGTGTTTACTTGAAAAATTAAAATAAAACCTCTACAAACTATAGCGAAAAAGTAAATAACTACATAACATATGTCGTAAAGAATAATCCTAATATTTTTCATATATTAATATTTAATAATATTTATTTTTTATTCACAAACACAATATTTTTTTGCACAAAAATATTTATCCGGAAAGAATTATTTCGGGATGCTTTGGAAAGAAATCGAAAATGTGGGACATTTGGAAAGGTTTTGGAAGCAAAGTTCGTATAAACTCCTGAAAGGTTCGGAAAGAATTCTCTTCCCGAAGATTTTCCGAATATTTTCCGAATCTTCCCGAACTTGTCTTTCCGAAACCTGTTGGTTTCTCCGGCTAGGGAAGGTACCACTTACCTAACCTGTCAACTGAGTTTTTCAGTACTCAAATTTAGATTTATTCGAATTTCGAGCTTCTTATTCTTACTATTTTATTTTATTATAGACGATATGTAACGATGAAGAGAAAATACGACGTTACATACACGTGCCTCTAGGCGACTGAAATTTTAAACGGGAAATACATGTAATTTTTTCTGAAAATCACTCAAACTTTTTTTACGCTCATATTAATTTATTTAAAATTCTTAAACTTTGCATTGTTGCAGTACATAATAATAGGTTCAAATTCCAATTTTTACCAATTTTTTAAAAAAATTTTTCTCTACTTGCAAGCCCGATGAATATGCCACTATCACATGATATTTCTATTTTCCTGTAAAAAAATGCGCTATTCATTCGAATAACGTTTCTTTAAAACCTAAAATCGTTTTTTTAAGTGAAGAAAAATTCGAATCGGCTTCACATGAAGACATAGTATACATATATGTTCACACTTCGATTACTTACGACTCCAAAATATATGCAAAACACAGCAGTCTATGTATAGCTCTAGCGTAGTTCCCACTCATGCCCTTGGACTAATCAAGCTGGTTAGTAGTCGGCTGCAGTTGCGTTAAAAGTATCCAAGAAGGAGTGGGGAGGAGTGAAAAAGTGAAAAAAATAATCAAAATATGATTCATAATTCGCTGAAAAATTTAATCCTATTTTTATGAATACATATTATGTATTCATAAAAATATGGTTGAAGTTTTTAGCGAATTATGTTAACGAATATATTTATTATTTATGAATATGATTGGAATTTTATTCACTTGTACACCCCCCCCACTCCTTCTTGGACACTTTTAACGAAACTGCAGCCGACTACTGACCAGCTTGATCAGTCCAAGGGCATTAGTGGGAACTACGCTAGAGTTATGCATAGACTGCTGTGTTTCTCACATATTTTGGAGTCATAAGTAATTGAAGTGTGAACATATATGTACACTATGTCTTCATGTGAAGCCAGATCGAATTTTCCTTCAATTAGAAATACGACTTTAAGTTTTAAAGAAACGTTATTCGAATGAATAGCGAAGTTTTTTCACAGGAAAATAGAAATATCATGTGATAGTGGCATATTCATCGGGCTTGCAAGTAGAGAAAAAATTTTCAAAAAAATTGGAGTTTGAACCTATTATTATGTACTGCAACAACGCAAAGTTTGAGAATTTGAAATGAATTATTATAAGCGTGAAAAAAGTTTGAGTGATTTTCAGAAAAAAATACATGTATTTCCCGTTTAAAATTTCAGTCGCCTAGAGACACGTGTTAATATTGTTCGATTTCCTTCAAATTTTAAGGAAATTTTTTTTTATACCTTGATCAACTTTCCGGCTGGTCATCAAAGATTTGAAGACATCGCCCAAATAAGAACCACCCTAGTAAGCACCTTATTTTTGTTATTAATTTTAGTAACTTTAATGTTTTTAGACGTTTTTAGACTTTAGCTTTTTAGACGTTTCAACTTTTAGAGGCCAAAAAACATTGAAAATATAAAAATTTTTTAGTCTCAAATCATATTTCTTAAACTTTAAGTAGTCCTTAGCAGATTCTTCTATTTATTTTCTTATTTCATATAAGTCAGTTTTTTTATTTTTGTTTAGCTTTTCAGGATTCTAGACCACTGTGCGTTGCTAAGGGTTGTTATTGAACAACATGAAGGGATGAAGAGGGTATATAAGGGAGAGATGCTAAATACATCACTAGAGGGAAAATATTGAGAACCTGCCCACGTGGAAAGATGCTACGGAAACGAATCCATAGAAACTCTACAAGAGATTCCATAAGACATTCCACAAGAGTTTCCACAAGAATTTCTACAAGTTTCCACATCAAATGAGCTTCCACATTAACTTCGCAAAATTTCTTTAAAGAATATAATGTGACATAATTCCCATATTACGTTCGCTTTCCCCTGCATTCCGCACTATCCGGAAGCACAGTGGGATGAAATAAAAAAACGAGGTTAAAAATAACTTGTAGAAGGCAATTCTTGATCGATTTTGGATTTCCTTTTTTGAAAAAATTAAGCATCCAGTTTTGAAGAGATTTATATGGCCCAATTTTTTAATTTTTGTTTGTTTAAACATTTATGTTAAGCCAAATAGTGAAAAAGAGTCGATTTTTTCGTCTTTTTTTTTTATTTTCGTGGAAAAATTTTTCCAATTCGCTGGCCTGCATGCGCAGGGGTGTTTGAAAGCGAAAAATTACTATCTTGTAAAGTTAATTGTTATAAATAAACTAAATTAATAAACAGTCTACATTATGGATTTTTCGTTTTCAAAGTACATTTTTGCGTTTAAATTACATGCTTTTATTGATAAAATGATACTTGATTATAAGAATTGGTCATCCGATATTTTTTATTAATTTTATAAACAAATAATATAAACAAATGCCCAGTGTGGATATTTGAAGGCAGAAAGAAATCATTTTCTCTCTTAATTTTCCTTTCATGATGTTATCTGTGATGTTTAGTGATGAAAATTTATCATCCCATATTTTTAAATAATTTCTTAACAAATTCTATAAGAAATGCCTAGTGCTGACGTTTAACGGCAGAAAAAATTCGCTTTTTCTCTTAATTTTTTTGAAATTATATCGTCAATGATGTTTATTCATAAAATTTTGTTATTCGATATTTTTTTGTTAATTTTGTAAACCAACTCTTTAAACAAATGCCGAATGTAGACGCTTAAAGTGATTTTTACTCATGAAAATTTACCTTTGATATTCTCTCTCAATTTTATAAACAGTCTATAAGAAGAAACAGTATTGGAACTAGAAATCTTGTGTCTCTTTAGTACATCCAAAACAAAGGAAAACGTGAGATGCCGGCTCCCCTTTTGTCTTTTGCTTCGCACGCATTCCCTAGCTAACTTCAAGTCATCCACTTTTTAAATATAACATTTGCCAACAGTTGGAGCACTTGTTATACGCATGCGCAATGCCTTGTAAAGTTGGGATCAGCTGGTTGTTCCAACATTTTGTGTAGAATACTCGAGCAGAAACGTGCTCTTTTGCTTTGATGTTATAATACGTAATTCGCCTATTTGTAATTAAGGGTGCCCATTCTAAAACAACCGAGGCGCTCGGACGAGTAGGACAGGGAGGGGATACAGAGGTCAAAATATCGAAAAATCGCAAATCGGATTTTTGCAATAAAAAAAATGTACACGTGTAC
>JBAGKK010030071.1:0-11009 GCA_037177015.1 Euceroptres primus
CAAGGGACGCTCGGGGGGGGGGGGGGAGACAGAATCAGTGAAGCGTGAACGGTGCCATCGAGCTGTGTGTCGTCAATTCGGTGGTCAGTGTATTCGAAAACCTTTTTGCAGTCTTCTAAAGTAAAATTGGATTCTTTTCTGTGTCACACCTTTTCTTTATTACTTCTATAGATAAAAAAGAAGTTAATAATCGTTTGATTAATTTCAATTTCAAGAAACGAATAGCTTTTCATGTGTCTTTCAGTTTTGGTAATTGTGTCCAGAGGCACATTTCGACGGATTTTTGAATGAAAATAGTTATTTTCCATATACAAATCATAAAAAAAGTGAATTATGACATAAATTTTACAATATACTTTTGTGGAAATCTGTCAAAAATGTAAATAAAATCAGCAATTAACAAATTTCACAAAATTTTGAAAACCATACATCTTCTTTGTAATGACATCATGCCCCGCGTTTTTTCCAGATAAGTACGCTTTTTATGAGGTAAGTGATTTTTATTATTTTTCTCATATTTATATTTAATTATTAGCTAAATTATTAGCATGGGAAATTGGAAATCCACGTTAATGTGATTTTTTGCACCTTTTTTAAACAAATCTTTTGGAACGCGGTACAAATTTATTTTAGCAAACTTAGGGTATTCTTTTATATGCTTCAGTGAAGGCAAGCAAAAAGACTGCCTCATATAGTTAATTTCCCATTCGGAGCCTTTTTCCGACAATTTGACTGAACAAATAACTATTTGTAAGCAAACAATTTTTTTATGGTACAAAACATTTTCTTAAAAAGAATCCTTAAGTTTATTTTTCAAAATTCGTTAAACATAATTTTGGATTTATTCTCCTGGATGTTATAAATATCAATGTAAAGATTGTATCAGATCTGTATGTATCTATAATCTAAAAATATCTAAACGAAAGAGAAGATAAAAAAGACACAAGAAATATGAGATGTAGCGTAGATCGCCTCCCCGCTGATGCACCCTGGGTAGCGCAAAATGGTCTACACGCAATATACATGGATATATTGAGGTTTTGCTGAATTAAAAACTTAATTGATGTATTTATTAAAATTTTATTTTACTACTGAGAAGCAAAAAATTGGATGAAATAAAGGTGAAAAGAAATGTTTTGTGCAAATAGAAACTTCTGAACATTTTCCACTTGCATTTAATATTCGTATATTTTTTCGCCTTGCAAACAGGACACAATTGTAGAATAATAATTTACAACACTCTGTAGCTTCCAGATTACGTACAACGATGTACTCTAACGGCAAATATAATGAGAACGGTTTGCTACATTGCTATAAAATTAGGGTGGCTCATAAATGACAAAGTTTTAAAAATCCTATGGAAATTATTAATACTGGAAATTATTGTTTCTTTTTGAAACAAAAAAATCCGGAAAAAATTTTAATCCAATCGGATGACATCCTTCACTCCTTCATCGAGGCCTAAATATCTTTGTTGTTTTCATGTTTACAAAAAAATTTTTAGCAAAATATTATCCCAATTTTTTACAAAACTTTAATGCTGTTATATAATTTTATATAAAACAATTTATAGTGGCATTTTTTAACATTATTTTCTTTCTCTTCATATAATTATGACTTTTAGTGTTGCTAGGCATGTAGATATTTTAGAAACGAATTCATTAGTACGTTTAAAAAATTTTTTTCCGGTTTATTTAACCATCATAAATAATACATAATTATTATTATTATAAACGGTGAATACCGATTAAATAAACAGGAAATCATTTTATAATGTACCAATGATTTCGCTTCTGAAATGTCTTCATGCCTAGTAATAATAAAAGTCAATTATATGAAGAGAAAGTAAATAATTAATAATAACATTGTTAATAATAACAGTGTTCAATCTTTGACCTCGATAAGGAAGTCCAGGGTATCATCGGATTGGATTACATCTTTTTTTATCCATTTCCTTTTTTTTTTTAAATGGAGCAAGGATTTCCAGTACTATTAATTTCCATCGCATTTTTAAAACTTTGTCAGTAGAGTACTTCGAGTATGGCGGGAAATCTAATTGGTCGGTGGACGTGGCCTATATGGAGGGGTGGGGGAGATGGAGGGGATATATGTGTTATGATTGGCTGCTGGGTGTGGCTTATTTGAGGGAGGAGGTGAAGGGGTTGTCAAGTTTGGTTGAAGGGGGTGGTTTTGGACGGGTGGAGGGGATGTAAGAGGATATTGTAATGGTATAATGGGGGTAGTTTGTTGTAGTGGTGGAGGAGGTAGGGGGATGTTATGATTGTTTGGAATTATAGCGGGAGATCTGATTGGTCGGTCGGCGTGGTCTAAAAAGGAGTGGAGGGTTATGGCGCGAGATTTGATTGGTCGGATTTTATGGAGATTCCTCTGATTGGTCGATGAGATGAATGGAAGGGTGTTTATTAATTTGTTTTCATTTTTTTTTTTTTTGGTAAAAACACTAAATCTAAGAATACATATAATCAGCGTTGCTAGAATAAGATGCGATATTCGGTTACTTTTACATTCCTTGGTACAAGACACTAACTTACATTCACTGGTAAAAACACAAACTTTAACCCGCAAAGACCACACTCCATCTGCGCATACGTATATACCACACTAGTGCGAATTGGGATTTCGTATTTTTAAATGTTAATAATTCGTGCAAAAATAAAGTAATTATAACTTATAAGATACGATTTTCGGGATAAAAATTACTGAGAAATGCAATGGTAATAAAAATAAATGTAATAAACAATTTTTAAATAGCAAAAAAAGAAAGAAATGAGAAGAACTTTTCTGAAATATCACACTTGTTTGAAAATTTTGCTGGTGCGAATTCGCACTAGTGTGGTATTTGAGGGTTAAATATACATGCAATCAGCGTACTAGAATAAGCTGAGTTGTTTGAATAATTATTATTATTATAAACTTACATCTAACACACGGCGCAGCATTGGTATAGAGTAAATTATTTCACGAGACATACTTATAGCGCAAAGAGAGACACAAGCACAGAGGGAACTTGGCAAATACACAACTTTTGACGCACAAGTCTTATTTATAAAAGATATAAAGTAGCGTGTTTCGATGAACACGTTTGTATACAAGATTCAAGTCGACTACTGCTCTGCATAGAGCTGTCACACTGACCGCCGCTTTTATTTCCATACACAGTAACACTACTCGATTTACATTTCTCTAAGAGTTTTTTATGAAAGTCCATCACTATCCGATCATTTTTTAGTAGATCATCCGTAAAAAGTGCATTAAAATAACACAAAGTATACCCATTACGCATGTGACACAGAAACATAATACAAAACTGGCCACACACTTTCGAAGAGGCACTCTGGAGCAACGTTGTGTTCCAGCGGTAGACGGTACAGTTTCCTCGAAGACAGTGAAGATGTTTAGGAATAAGAGGCGGTATTCCGTAACTGTTGAAGTATGTACCTCGTCCGTTCCTTCCGACGTGCATGGCAACCCAGGGCGAACCACACTTCGTGTGGTCATCTGTATTGACCAAATGGCAGTAGGTGGTGTCCAGATTTTGGGGATTTGATCAGCCGGGTAAACTCTAACGGTATGCGCTCTTGTAAGTTAGAGATATTGCAGAATTTGTAGGCTGTTCATGATCTGATAGTACGTTGTCGTAGATGTTAGTCACTGGACTATTTGTCTTCACAGCAGATTCTTCTCTTTTATCCACTTCGTCGACGTCAGTCTTCGCCCTCGACGCAATGTTTTTTGACTCTGATTTTTCAGGATTCTTGGTCATCAGTCGCTGTTTTTCCTGACGTTACTTTGACAACTAGCGCTTGAGTTTCATAGCACTGTTGAAAGTACAGCTGAAGAATTCTTCCTTTTCCACTCCATGATGGAAGCAGAACTCTCGTTTGCTTTGCATCTTTTTGAATGGTGGACAGGTCAGCTCTTCCAGATTAATAATTTGTCTACTCATAACCTTTTCAAGTAATGGTGCTTTTTCACGATAATTTTTTTCACGTGTGTAAATCAGTCCAGCAGTCTTGGCGATGTCTCGTAGATAAGAGTTTAAGAATTTCATGGATATATTACCCTCGAGCCACTCGATCCCATGGTAGAAGCGATGATGGCGACCTCTTTTGCTTGAAAACCATCTTCAATATCTCGAAATCCTTGAATGTCGAATACGTAGTCTACCATTATTATTATTAATTGTGTCGAGAACGAGGACTGCAAGATTTACAACAGCAAAACTATTCGCTGACCATGCACCACTGAAAGAGAGGTGCCTAGAGTGTCTTTGACTAAGAACACTCGAAAACTGAGCTGTCTCGTTTTATGTAGGCTGCAGTCATATAACTCCCCACCAAATTTCAACATATGTTGTTTCACCCCTTGTCGCTGGAAAAGCCGTTAGCAGGTGTTTCCGTTGGAAAAACCCATGTACCAGCGGTGGCAACACTTACAACAACTGTGGTAAATGTAGAGAGGGGGTCTCACATGATGTATTTTCAACGTGTTTAACCCTGTTTTTAACGTGTTTAAATTTATTTTCAGTTGCTGTAGTCTGCAAGGACCTGTCTTGACCCATCAACTTCCAAGACATTATCATATTCAGAGTAAACGATGCAATTGATGGTATGATGAAGTGCTTCTTCCAGTCTAACTTCAATTCTTAAAGAACCATGTTTTACAAGATGCCAATGAGAGTAGCAGTGTGCTGAGAGATCCGGAGGAAGCACAAATGCAAACAAACTGTAACCATCTGCATAATCATTGCGAGTAATGTTGTTTCCCTCATTGAGGAAATGAATACCACTTACCGGAAATAAAGATCGATAGTCCTCAACGTAAAGTTTATTTTGTGTAAAGTCTGGTTGCAGAGGTTTTAAGGGAATCTGTGTACCATCTACATACAAAGAGAAATGGTTTATTTTATAATTCTGAAAAGTAAACGGATTTTTTCTGTGATTTCCGGTATTAGCACTATTATCGACAAATCCAATAACACAGCCACACAAAAAAAAGTCTGGTAATTTTAACGGGACACATGTATTCATATGTATTTTGAGGCGCTAAATCCGAATCTGAGGTCAAAATAGCACCTTTTACGATTGGTTTTCGACATAACCTCAAAAAATCGTATTTTTGAGTATATGATGGTGACACATGGTTTTATTAAAGATTTCAAGCTGCTGAATTCATACATAGTATCAGTTCAGTGATATAAATAGAAAGTATGGAACATATCCTTAAAACAAAATTGTCTAAACGGTACTACAGCTTCATTCTCACACCCTAACGTCCCCCTTCAGGGCAGCGCGCCTTCGCTAGCTTCGTTACTGACTGGGCTGGAAGTTGCATCACTCTACACATCTCTTTTCAGAGCAGTTGTCATCACTTCCAGTACCTAGTGCAGTAGTAGGTAATGACACTTAATATTTACACTCAACCCTGTATTATGGGCCGGGCTCGGGGGTAGACGGTCCTTAATTTAATGCTATTTAAATCCAGTTTAAACCGGATTTAAAGCGACGAGCGAGCAGTCTTATGCCAACATTCAGGACCGCGTATATAGTCTCTGAACGTTCAAAAGTAAATGCGCAGAGAGTCGCGATGTAAATAACTTCTGGCGGCCCTGACTGTTCGAGCAATGAAGGCCGGTCAAGGGAAGCTTGGGGGGGTGCATAATCAGTGAAGCATGAATGACCATGAAGCTGGCCCGAAATCCAGTGGCCCATAATCCAGCGATGAGTGTAAGTGAATTCAATGGATGCAAATGAATGGACACTCCAGTCCAAAGATTTATGATTGAATCATAACACAAGAGACTCAGAACTCATAGTTCAGAAGTACGTAGTAAGATTTCTTACGATAAATATGATGAAAAAGACTTCTCTAAGAGAATATTGTTGTAATTCAGTATGTTCTTGGAATAATGTAACAGATTTGTTCGTTACTATGCAGAAAACTGGGTTCTGCGGCTCAAAATTCATAAAAATGCAATGCTGGCTGTTGCTGCTGTAAGAATTTTTTTTTGAGGTTATGTCATAGAATTCTCAGTTATACAAAAGTTATTACCAATGCACTCCTTTCCACAAGTTCTTACCAATCTTGCGTATCGATTTTTTTTTCATGTTTTAACTTAAGGTGTTTATTCACATGTGGTACACTGTTTATTGCGTTCACCAACTCATCCACATCCTTGTAGACGCCTGGCGGGAAAAAAGATACTAATGGTTTCAACCACCTTCCAACGATGTGCGACAACTTCGTTTCATCATGTACTGTCTCACAAGGATCTTTAGTTTTTGAGGGAACAGTTGTAGATATCGGTAAAACATACTTTTTCAAAATATCCCTGTCACTCATTTGCTGATCAGAAGTGACGTCAAAGATGTTGTCAGAAGAACTGATTGGTATGTATCTCATTCACTGCATTGAACATGAGGACAATCCGATTCTCTAAAATCGGGCTACTTCTCACATGAAGAAAAGATCGTGGAAATTTAATCCCTGTAAGAGCTACGACCCAGCGACCTTGTAATCGAATTTCCTGGTGGGTGTGTCATGAAATGAGTGATTGTGTTGTCCGGATAGTGTTTATTACTACTATGGCTCTGTAAAATAAGATAAAATTGATCCTCGTTCATGATAAATTTTTCAAATTCGAGGCAGAGATCCACGAATTGAATTTATGAGGATAACCAGTCCACTTTACCAATACTTCTTTTTCCGCTCCGCGTCCTCGTGTACGAATAACTTTCTCAACCATAAATTCGTCGTTGTGTACGTTTTTCTTCTTAACATCTGCTAACTTCTGCTCGTAGAAAAGTCCATCAATTTCTTGATTTTTCAAGAAATTTCCTAGATTTTCAAATTCATAAACAACAGGTAAGTGGGTTCTCTACGTTATAACTCGTTTAATAATGAAAAGTTCTTCACTCCAACCTGATTCGTATCCTTTCATAAAGGAAGTTCGAGCACGACTAATTCGAACCATATTACCTACACTATACTTGGGCTTTTTTCTTTTCATGTCTTTAAAATATCGTCGTTGTGAATTTGCATGTGCTATTGTATATGCATTCTCGAGAGTAACAGCTGACGGTGGCATTTCTATACTAGAATGACGAGCATTGTTATAAGCTACTACAATTTGCTGAAGAATGTCAATATGACAATGAGTGTTTCGGGGAGTAAAGCATCGTCACGTACGTTCTTTGAGAGTGCGATTAAAAGTTCAACAATGGCTGCTTTAACAGTAGAATCACGCACCACTCGAAACTTGATATCGCGTTTGGTAAGAAATTTCTGAGAAATACCGCCTAGAAACTCCTTTCCCTTGTCAGTCTGCAGAGGAATCGGTATTTGACCATTGCTGCTCTTAAGAATACGAGCAAATGCATTTTTCACCTCTGATGCAGACTTGTTTAGAAGTGGCTCGATCCATACATATTTACTTAGTACAGACCTGCATAACAAGGGGTGTGCTTCTCAAAAGCCAGATGTGGCATTTCGCCCACCACTGCTCTCTCCTCAGGCTGAGAGAAGTTCGGTTTGTAGGGTTTTCGCGTAGTCTCTCGTCTCTCCTTAGCTCTCTCCTCAGAGCTCAGTACCGTAGACAATAATTTCAGAAAGCACTTTTGGGTGGCTAAGTTAAATTCAATTCTTCATATCTTGCTGTCCAGAAATATTTAATATTTTATATTTTTCTGAATTAACTATAAACTCTGATACGAATTTATGTTTATTCTCAAAATCTGGGAATATTGATTTTTATTAATATTTAAATATAATTAAAATTATATTATTTATCTATTTATATAATTAAATATCTTCGTCAATTAAGGGTACGGTTACTTTTCGTCAAGGGTATAAGTTCCTCTTTAATTAATGGCACAGAAGATTTTTATTTTCTCTAAAATAGCTATAAAAAGTTAAATCTTTGTTGCAACCAGTAAGAAGAGAAGTTCCTTAGCAGAAAAAATTTTCAAATAAATTAATCCAATTCTATTTCAAATTACCTTCAAAATGAGTTCCAGAATGTTAAGGATTGTTGAGTATTGCAAACATTCATGATATTTTATTTGTAAACTTGTAAATCTAGCAATAAATATAACATATCAAAACAAATGCTTCTAACCAGAAAAAATGTTTGAAATCATTTTAATGTGAGTTACATTGCAAATGTAATTGCTAGCACATTTTCGTTACGCTTAAAACGCATATTTTAGATTTTTATAACAATATATATTTTTGAACACAAAAGTGCCCAATTCGCCTGCTTAGGTTCATCTTAACGGCACTGGGCCTGCATATTTACGTCATGACAGTGAGGAGATGCTGATAAGAGACCACGTGACATTACCACCACCCGTGCTCTCTGAACCTGAGAAGAGAGTAGTGGAGGTGGAAATTACCCATCTGGCTTTTGAGAAGTTTCGACGAAAATTCCTAGAATTTCTCCTTGCTGTGCACGTCTGACTTAGTACATCAGTGACGACTAATATGTACAAAAAATTATCGTTGTATGTTTTTAATGATTGTAAATTCACCAAGTCTGCGTTCCAAACATCGTCAATATTATCAACATAGTAATGAACTCTTTAAAACTTTTTTCTTACTGAACGATGAAGATTGTAAGAATCTTGGCTTTTTAACCAGTCCACAACTTCTTTATGGGTTAGTTTCTTTCGCAGACTACGTGCAATTTTTTCCACTCCAGAGTAAGAGGCTTGATTTCCTGGGTCGTAGTACAATTCCACCAAAATTTGCATTGATATTGTTTAGGATAAGAAAGCCAAGTCGATCCGAAAGTAATATTCTTTATTGTTCCGTCCAAGTTTTCGTTTTCAGTGCTTTGCTAGCCCTCATTCTCATCCTCGTCATCGGTCAAAAGAAATTCATACAATTTTGATTTTGAGTGTGTTCACTACGTGATTTTATATTTCCTGATTTATAAGGTGTTGACTTTATGCTTGAGAAAGAAAGACGACTCGCATTAAAATTCTTCCAGTATTCCTTATTTCCAACAAGTTCTCTAGGCATAGCAACCTCACTTTCTATATCTCATTGTATTATTTATAAGATCAGTGATATTCGAATTCTCTACTCGATAGCCATCGATGAGTGCGGTACCCTTGGTATTCCACTGAAGTCTATTTTTATTTCCAGGTTTGCGTAAATGCTTTAACAATAATTCACCCTTCTCTCTATATGTTTTTAGAATAAATGAAATTATATCCTCAATTGGCAACTGTTTATCATTCACCGAGTCATCAGTTTTATCTTTATTATTATTTTTCTCTTGTTGCTCTGTTCTTCGTGATTCGTCTGGAAAAAAGAGAAATCTCTGTAATTCTTGCTGATACATTTTCCATTTTTCACGTTCATCCTTGAAAAGTAATGAATTAAAAATTTGAGTCATTTCAGCGTCGAGTCTACCCAGAGTATTTCCAGGTGTTTGAGAAGTAGGAAGAGAAAAATTTGTGTTTATCTCATCATGTTGTTTTAGTTGTTGTTGTTGTTGATGATCATTTTGTATCAAAGGGAATTGTTGTTGCTGAGGTTGCTCGACACGTTCGCTAGGTACAAGTACCATTTTCCTAGCATACTCCATGATGGCTACTGGAATGAAAAAAGGTTTGATAGAATGGTTCCAATTATTGGTCCTATCAAAAGAGGTAAAAATTCACCCTTTTGCACAATAAACCGTTTTTTACTTTTCCAAGTACCTCTGGGTGTGGCTAATTTTCTTAATGGTTGTCTGTGTTTTTTAATTTGATTTTTTCATTTTTCTTTAATGGAACATTTCCGCGCAAAATGTTTAACGCGCATTCACATATACATTTCACAAGTTTTGGATCAGCTGACTTTAGTAACTCGCGTCGCTGATTCGCATTCAGATGGTATAAAGCGCGTAACGCTGCGGCGTTCTGCCAGCCTATAGCTTTATGTGCTTTCGACTTTATTACAGACGTACAACTGGAACATTACGGTCGCCGTTATGCGTTTTTATACCTTTTACAGGGATGTACACGTAGTGATAGAGATCCGATGGAAATATGAATATTCTGAATCAACAATTGTCTGGTGTGGATTGCTTTAAATCGAACAAAAGGTAACCATGTGGCTGTAAAGTGGTGTCGTGGTATGCTTCTTTCACAAAACGGGGGTTTTCAGGACACACTTGTCGAGCCATATGTTGAATTTGTGCACGGTGCCGTGGATTTTTAAATACAACGATATAATTCGCTTTTAGAGATATATCGCGCTGACCGTGACCTTGGTGAAAAATATTTTGTGAAATGATGATTTCACTTAAATTTTTATGATGACTACCCTTGGTAAAAAGGTCAACAGTTGTTTTATTTGATGATTTTTGCATAGGATCATCAATGATTATTAATTTTGCTTCATTATCGTTGGAATAATCCGCAGACTGCGGTAATCCTTCACGAAATTTATTTTTTTTAAATCTTCAACATAAGATGATTGCCATTCGGAATAGTAAAAGGTAACTCGGTGAAAAGCAACATCGCGCACATTTCATCAAGGTGATGGATAAAGTTTTTCACCAAAAACGTTTTTCCACAACCCGTTGGGCCACATATAATCGAGGTAAATGGATGCTTCTATCGTGGATCCATTTTCAAGACAGAAATCAGATTTCTACAATAATGTCTTTTATACATTTAACGATGTCTAATATGCAGGGTGCGCAAGCTAATCTGCCTCTGCACGCGTGGCAACCAGGCCAGCAAGCTTGTATACATGGTTGCAGCGACCAGGGAAATTAGCTAACAGCCTGGTCGCCGCGGCCATTAGTTTTTTTTTTTTTAACTCATTTTCCGCGCACGCATGCACGCCTATTCGAGACATGCTCCGGGTCCGTGCGCGCGCGCCCGCCCCCCCCCTACACTTTTACTACCCTTGAGGGCCACAACGCAGGAATAATAACCTAAATTTTATTTCAGTTTTTTAAATAATTGCATCAACGAACATTTTTATAAAGA
>JBAGKK010030082.1:0-11009 GCA_037177015.1 Euceroptres primus
ACTCGTTACAGTTACAGTTCCTTTTTCAAAAAAGTAACTAGTTAGAGTTACAGTTCCTTTTTTAAAAAAGTTACTCGATACAGTTACAGTTCCTTTTTTAAAAAAGTAACTCGTTACAGTTATAGTTCTTTTTTAAAATAATAACTCGTTACAGTTACAGTTCCTTTTTTAAAAAAGTAACTCGTTGCAGTTACAGTTCCTTTTTTAAAAAAGTAACTAATTACAGTTACAGTTACTATAGGAAATAACTTAAGTTCCTTTTAAAGTTACTTTAAATGTTACCCCACACCCTCTCCAGTTTGAAAATTTTTTAAACAAATGGACATTACTTAAAATAAAAAGTGCCTACGAGACGTGTTTTGGAAAGTGAAGAGCAATATATTAAGTTGAAAAAAAAATAAACAAACCTCTCTTATTAATTTTTAAGAGCAGTTATTGAACACCACACAGTGGGACCAAACGTCCTTTTTTCGTTCAAAAAAGTTTACAGCTTACAATTTTTGTCCAATTCAAGTTTTTTTCTTAAAAAATTAAAGAGCAATAAATTTCGAAGAGAAAATTGTTCATGGTTTTCTAAATTTTCTTTTGCGTATGCATTATATTTATAAACAAAATATGAAAATTGACGTTTTTCAAAAAATAATTTTTTACTCTTCAAAAACGACGTAGCTATATCGTAAATCGCCTAAAACCAACACAGGAGAACTAAGAGAATACAAATAATTTGTTAGTAATCCATTTCATTGTTATAAACAAATTAAATGAACACTCTGCCAAATATCGTAATGTACGGTATAACATTTTTTATTACTAAAACTGTTTTAAATTATTGCGGGAGCGATTACTAGTCACAAAACCTTTAGGAAATTAACAACCATAGTTATAAACAATTTTTCGAGCACTATATTCAAATTTGTCTTTTTCAGATTCGGATTGTCCTTAATCTTTCAAATTGCTACAAGTATTCTTAAAAATGTTATTTGTTGAATTATATTTGTTAAAATACAACATTTATAACTTTGATAAACAAATACGATTTAAAAATTTGAAATTTTGACATTTTTGTCTAGAAAAAAATTGTTTTTTGTGCTGCAACTGCTCTGTGCTGCAATGGTAATGATTGCTAGTCACAAAAATTGAAAAAAAAATTAAAAATACATATTGTTATAAATAATTTTTCTGGCAATATACTTCAATTTGCATTTTTTCAGATTCAAATTTTCCGGAACTACTTTAATTGCTAGATATATTATTAAAATGTTAAATATTAAAATATTTTTTAAAATCTAACCATTATAATTTGTGTAAACAAATGCGATTAACAAGTGGGAAATTTTGGCGTGATTTAATTCAGTTTTATGACTGATTGACACTCCCAACACACTATAAAGCAATTGGAGAATGAAAACAAATTTGTTATACACTAAAATGCCAAAATTTCCCACTAACTTATGAAAATTAAAATTGTTGTACTTTAACAAATATAATTAAACACATATCATTTTCAAGAATGTCTGGAGCAATGCAAGAGATTAAGGAAAATCCGAATCTGAAAAAAAACACTTTAAATATGTTGCCCAAAATATTGTTTATAATATAGCAAGATAGTTATTGTTAATTTTTTAAAAGTTTTGTAAATAATCACTCCCACAATAATTGGAAACAGTTTTAGAAAAAAAAATTGTTAACTGTACATTACGATTTCTGGGAAATTGTTCACTTTATTTGCTTTTAACAATGAAATTAATTATACAATAAATTATACAAAAAATACAAAGTAACTCAAATGTAACTAAAATTAAAGTTGCAAGTTACTGCAAAAATAGTAACTAAGTTTCGTGACAGGTACTTTCTTTAAAAGTAACTAAGGTCCTGCAAAAGATACAAGTAACTTGTCCTTTTCAGTAACTTAGACACTTGTAACGAGTTACTACTCAACACTGACAGTCAGTTCTCTATTTCCTCTTTTTACCTATTTCCCCCTTTTCCCTTTTTTTGCACCTATTATTTTCAAAATCCCCTAAAATCCCTTTATTTCGGAACTTTTTTCCTTCTTCTCCCTGTTGTCCCTCTTTTTATTGAAATAACTTCCGCATAATTTTCCATTTATAAGAAACAGAAACTTATGACATTTAAAACTTATTTTAATGTTTTCTAAAGTTTCCATAATTTTCAAATTTTTAAATCTTCTAAACTAAGGTTATTGTTAACATTAAAGTTAAGTTAAAGTTATAGTAAAAGTTAAGTTAAAGTCAAAGTTAAGGTAAAGTCAAAGTTAAGTTAAAGTTAAGTTAAGGTTAAGTTAACGTTAAAGATTATCAACAGACTTTTAGAATCCTCCTTAATCTACAAAAGACTCCCGAAATCTTTTAAAATCCTCCAGAATCTTCAAAACTTATCTGAAATCTGTTAAAATTTTCCAAAAAATTATATACTGTCCCATAGTCTTTCAGAATCCGCCGGCTTTTTTAAAATGCTCCAGATTCTTCTAACATGTTCCATAATTTTCAAAAAATTTTCAAAATCTGTTAGAATTCTCTAAAATTTCAGATTGATCCACAATCTTTTAGATTTTTCAGTCCTCTTAATTTTCAATTTTTTTCCAAAATGTATTTAAATTTTTTATATCATCTTGGACTGTTCCAGAATCTTCTGAAATTCTGTAAAATCTTTTTAACTGTTTCATAAGCTTCTAGAATATTCTACACGTTTTCAGAATTTTTCAGAATCTCTTAGAATCCTGAAAAATCTAGAAAAGACTCCTCCAAATTTTCGCAAATCCTTTAGAATCTTAAAAAAGTATCTGAAATCTGTAAAACTTCTCTAAAATATTCGAGACTTTTCTAGAATCTTCGACAAACTTCTTCTGAAATCTTCCATAATCATACCAATTATAACAAACATAATCATCTAAATAGACGAATAATTATATTGCTTGTAATCCTGTTAATACGAGATTCATTAAATGTTGGAACGTTGCGGGTGCATTTTTTAATCCGAAAGGCATTCGCTCAAACTCGTAATGCGCAAACGGCGTGGTTTTATGAGAATCGTCAAGACTAATTTTTATAATTTTTTCCAATCTTTTAGGTTCTCCTATCTTATAAAATCTTAAAGAATAAAAAAAGATAAATAAATGCAAATATAATACTAAAATTTTAGGAAATAATCAGGAATATATCAAGAAATCGATGTCTGGTGCGTTTCAGTTTTTATTCTAGAAAAAAATTATTTTTGAAAAAATTTTTTTTTCAAATTAAAACTAAAACGCACCAGTCATCGATGCCTAAATATATTCTTTATTACTTCCCAAAATTTCAGTGCTATATCTGCATTTCTCTCTTAATAAACCCGCTGAATATAAATGAAAAATCGGTTGGTAATTCGTGACGTCATTATGTATCAAATACCCTTAAAAGATCCTGGGAAATAGTAGGTCCTAGAAAATTTTTGAGAATTTTAGAAGATTTTGAAAGAATCAGAAAATCTTTGAAATATTGTAAAACATTCTAAAAAATTTTAGAGTTTGAAGAGAAAATTAGAAAATTTAGGAGGATTTGTGAGATTTTAGAAGATTTAACGAATCTTCAAATTCATAAACAATTAAAAATATTCTATATTCTATAAGATTCTAAAACGTTGTCGAAAAAACAAGAAGATTTCATGAAGGATTTTTGAAATTTCTTTTTGAGATTCTGGAGAAACAGCGAATAAATCATAAGATCCAGAATCAGTGGTTATACAATAATTCCGAAAAATAATTTCAATGATACGTGGAATTAATTATAAAATTGCCGAATTTTTAGTTGCAGTCATCACAAGATTAACTGAGATTTTTTTCCTGTTTCTTGTTAAACGACATTGAATTTTAACATCTAAGGACGGAGTACAATTTTATTTGTTAATGAAATTTGAGTTTTCTTATTATAAATACGCATTTATGAAATACGAAAAAGTGTTGAGAAAATTACTTATTTCGTGAGAATTCCATAATACTACATATAGAGCGTTTCCAATTGCAAACTTATGTTAAATTTTAAAAAATCAACATTACACTTTCCACTGTACTAACAGAAAATTTTTGAAACCAAACCTATACTAATTCCATTTCGAATAAACAAGATAACTTTTTAACTTCTTGAAAGCGATAATAATGCACGAAAACATTTCAGCAATAGTTTTTTTCTTTTATAAATTAAATTAAATATGTTTTTTGAAGTTTTCTTTGACACGATAAAATTGTCGTTAAATTTGGCACATTGAACGGAAGTTGGAAGTAATTTGACTTCACTTTTTGTGCATCATATTTTCTGCTGACCCAACAAGAAAAGTAGAAACTACATTTCGGATAAGTCCCTCGTCTTTCTAACTTCAACTAATCAGCATCAAAAATAAATTAGAAAACTAATTTTGATTCTCTATCAAATTGTGACGCAAATATATTCATTTAAAAGATTTTTATAAACTCGAATTACATGAAGAACATTTTATTTCAGATTTTTTTACTGACAGACCATTGCAGGTGCGACACATCTAGTTACCACTAGAAAATTTTTTATACATCGTATCTGCAATTCCGTTATGAAAAATGGACGAAAAAAACAATTTCTCGTCATCAGATGAAATTTTAGTTCTAATTTACCATAGAATCAGTGTTTTTATATATTTTTATCTATATCTTATGCGAAAATATATCATGCAAATGTGAAATATTAGGTTAGAAGAGGAAACTCATTTAAAATGTAGTTACGACTTTTCTTATTGGGACGGCAGTATTGGTTAGCCCTGTTGGTATTTAAAATATTCAATGAGTTGATTGGAGTTCGTTTCCCACCAAATTGGCGTTCTCACTTTAAAATTAATTTTTATACATAATTCGATGGTGAATTATCAGTTTATTATTTTTTATGACCTTTAAAAAGATCCTTCTACACTTTTATAAGTTTTTTGATTAAATACCTTGGATTTTAGGATGGAAAATCTCCGATTTATATGATTCGGCTAGATTAGGTCCATAAGACACAATGTTAATTTAACAGCTTAGGGATCGTTCACATATTACGTGACGCGATTTTCTCTTTTTTCAATAAAGATAAGAATAAAATTACCGTGAAATTGAGGACACAACTACATAAATAAAAGAAAATCGCGTCACGTAATATGTGAACGATCTCTTATATTATCTAAACTAGACGGTCAAAAACTCTTATGTTTTCATTTGACTAGGAACTTATGTTTTCCAAAATGACGCGGAATTAATATAAGTTTAATATATTCTAAGATCGTTTAAAAATCTTGGATTTTACTCGTTGCCTGATCCTCCTTAAAAACAATTCCTTTTTTTTAAATCCTTTTTTAAAGAACCCTTTTCTTAAAAAGTCCGTTTTTAAAAGAATCCTTTTCTTAAAAAGTCCTTTTTTAAAAGAACCCTTTTCTTAAAAAGTCCTTTTTTAAAAGAACCCTTTTCTTAAAAAGTCCTTTTTTAAAAGAACCCTTTTCTTAAAAATTCCTTTTTAAAAAAATCCTTTTTTTAAAATTCCCTGTTTCGAAAAAGAGATCCCATATTTTTCCTCTAAAGTATTGAACTACTGAACCACTGTAATACCTGATTCTGTCTTTGCAAAATTATAAACTACTTTCAGTTTTCCAATTTATGAATCAACAAACACTCACGATTGACTTTCAAGATTATTTCTGATACAGTTGGCTTGATGAGATGACTATTTTGAGCCTTACAGATGAGTCTGGCTCTTAGAAAATCTCTGCTGACTTTTCCAATGTCCAGACGATTCACAGTAGTTTCGCCAACTTCTGAAATGTAACTATCATCGAGTAGTTTGTTTTCCAGGTACCAAATAACTCTAGGTGGTGGTTTTCCTCCAGTGACTTTACAGATTAGAGACAGCCTACTGTCCTCGTTGAAAGGATGCAGAATGTTGGCCAAGTTCCCTGTACTCGTATAGATCAGCGGTGTCTCGGGTGGTACTAATTACAAGAAGAAGAAATTTCCTCTAAAGAAACTTTTCTTTGCTCTTTTGTTATTTACCGACAACAATAACTTGCATGAAAGATAGCTACGTGACGCTGAGAATTTTAAGATCCACAAATCTTGCTGGATAAATATCCGAAAGAAGATAAATAAGATTGAAAGTTGATAACGAAATTTTTGAAAATTAACTTACTAATTACAGTGAAATTGATCTTCAAATTTTTGGTGGGATTGTTTCTAAAATCAACCCTGCAGGTGTAGAGTCCCTCATCCTCAGGCATGACTGGATTAATTTCTAAAATAGCAGGGTTGGAATTGGTCCTCATTTTTGCCCTAGCTCCAAGAAAATTTTGATTGGACCAGAGCCTTGCGTCGCTAATCAATGTTGTACGAGCATCAACACTATAGATAGGCTCTCCTCCATTTTCATTCTTGTACCAGAAAATCATAAAAGCCATCTCGTTTCTTTCCTTGGGCGTAAGATCACAAGGTAATTTCGCTGAATGTTCAGAAACTGCCACCACATCTAGTGTTGGTACTGAAACAAATTAAAGGAAGTGCAACTTTATATCAGATTCTCAAATGCATTTGAAGATTATCAAGATGCTTTCAACAACCTCAGAGCTTTCGAGAGAAAAGCGTATTTACCTTATTTGTTCAATAGAGCAGAGTGGGATACACTGTCACTGAGAAATCAACTGAATCAAACAAACATTTGTTCAATTCAAACAAAATTTGTTTGATTCCATGATCAGCTTTTTCGCATTCAACAAATTATATGTATGTCAAATAAATTTATGTTTGATATACGGTTAAACAAATGTTTGCTTGATGCCAACAAAAATTTTTCTCAGTGTACTCAATTGTACCACAATTCTTAGTGTATTGTCATTATTCTAAATTAATATGAAAATTGTTTTGGCTATTAACATAAAATGATAATGATAGTAATTTTATATGACTGGGTATATATCAATCTCCTTCTTTAATTTCTCTGGTACATATTAGCGTATCACACGAAATCCCAATTTTTTGGTTTTCCAAAACCTTAAAAGAAAATTTCTTTCTCCCAGAGGGAAATATTTTTTTAAAAATATTTTTAAAAAATTTTTGTTTAGAGGACGCTACAGTTTCTTTTTTCGGAAACGGGTCCTTTAAGGTGTAATAATTTTTTTTTTCTACACAGTTTAACATTTTTCGTCGAAACAAAAGGTAATCTTTCTTCGTAGAAGTGTACAAATGCTCTCAATTTTTTGGCATAATAAACCAAAAATTTTGAAGATATCTTCAATCTCCTTGCAGTATCGATTTTAGGGTAAATTTAAGGCTTGGAAATCAAAATCGACCCTCATTTATATAAATATATACACTAGGAACTGTTTCAATAATCATGTAGTTTGTTAATTTTAGCAACACAATTTTTCTTCTCTCGGTAACTTCTTATAGGTATTTGTGTCTATTAATATAGATTTTTTGTCAACTAAAAAATTCTTTTCTCAATTAAAAACCGTACTATTTTAAAATTTTCAGCAATTTTATTAGTGCTTAAGAAATTTTTAATTTAAAAACTTTTTATTGAATTAATTGAGTTCAATTTATTGTTGATTATGGTTACAGGAATGTCTTGTCAATTACGTTATAAATATTTCATATTATTTTATTATTTTCATAAATATTCATATTGGCTTTTTGTCCATTATCCATAAATGCTTTTTTTAGGTAAACCATTTCTTCAGCAAAAAAACATTTTTTGTCAAAAAATCAAAATTTTTAATTTTTGCGTAGACTGCTAAGAAAAAGGGTAAACGTGAAGAGTACAAAGTTTTTTAGAATTCAAATTTTTACAAACAATTTTTTTACATTTTTTAAAAGGATGCATTCTATATTTACGAATATTGTCGAAAAAATCAAAATTGTCAACTTTTTTATCACCACTGAGTAAACTTGATCCAAGGTTACATTTTTAATATATTTTTATATAAATATACAACGTTAAACATATTTTCTATGTGCAAAAGGTATACGATCTCTAAAAAGATCACTTATTTTTCAGTAAATTATAGTTTATTTCAATTTTTTGTAATTTCCATGGAAGACATTGGTTTTATTTTTATCAACGTGTAACATTCAATAAATGTTAAGTCGTACATGTATATAAAAATATATAAACAATTTAATCTTGGATCAAATTTAGTCAGTGGTGATAAAGAAATTGACAATTATGATTTTTTCGACAATATTCGTAAATATTTAAGTCGATGGAGTGCAACCTTGTAAAAAGTGTGGAAGATTTTTTGTAGAAATTTGAATTTTAAACGACTTTTCGTCATTTCTGCATTTTCATTTGGATTTTTTTCGATCTCATGACGAAAAGTACTGTATTTGCCATGTCCCAACCAAAATTTTGGCTCGAGCGATTAAACTACGCTCTCTCCAAAATTTGCGTTTAAACTTGGCGAATAATGTTCTATTGTACTCCTCACATTTACTCTTTTTCTTAACGTAAAAATTAAAAATTTTGAGTTTTTGACAAAAAAATTTTTTCGTGATGAAAAAATGGTTTACCCTAAAAAAGCATTTATGAAAAATGTAGTGCACATTGTCAACAATCTGCCCTAAAAAAATAAAAATTTTAAAGAGGAACTTTTTAGAAAATCCGTTTTTAATATTTTCAAAAAAATAGCCGCCATTTTGTCATTTTCCAAAATTTTTATATTTTCTTTGGATCATTCAATAGATCAAGGATTCTCCCATTATTTATAGAAATAAATATCCAAATATGTAATAAGTAGAAAAATACATCATTAAAAAAAGAATCGATCATTTTTCGAAAGATTTTGATACTTGGAAGGTTAATTTCAATAGCTCGTAATTCCTAAGATAAATTTTTTTCAGCTAAAGTGTGAAATAATTATCCGTTTATTTTCATTGCTGAATGATATAATTAAAGGCCAATTTATTCTGACACACTAACCTAGACCTCTCTGCATGATTTGAAATGGAATTTGTCTATAGATGAATAGGAGTAAAAATTATATTCTTGTAGCACTAGGTTATATTTGTATACTAGGTTATAATTATATTCTTATGTACTAGGTTTTCACACGAGGTCCTGATTTTTCGAATTTCTAAAATCTTAAAGCAGAAATTTTTTTTCATAGAGAGAAAGTTATTCTTTATTTTTTTCATATGTTTAGAAACTTGTTTAAAGGTCGCTAAAGTTTTTTTTGACGGAAACGTGACCTTTACGGTATAATAATTTTTATTTTCTACAGTTTTAAATTAGGGTAGGTATAATAATTTCTATTTTCTACAATTTTAAATTATTCGTCAAAACTAAAGGTAATATTTCTTCCTAGAGATGTGTAAATACTCTCAAATTTTTGTCATAATGAATAAAAATTTTCAAAGGAGTGTTCAACATCGTTGTTATAAATGATGTTCGTAACTTTTCGAAATTTTTAGGTTATATAGGTTACAGATATTTTTATGAAATTTAAAACTCTTTTTAAAAACCGTACCTGAAAATAACCAAACTGTAACTGTACGGAGAAAAAAATAGCTAAAATTACCCATTTAAATAGTTAAGATGCATTCTACATTATTCCTGGAATTTAGTAAATTTTACCATTTCGCCTTGTAATCAGTACAAAGTAAATCGTGAACGCGGCTATTTTCGTTGCACAAGTTACGACGTGAATGGTAAAATTTACTAAATTTCCTGAAAAATGCGTTTAGAGTGTATTTAAATGGGTAATTTTAGCTATTTTCTTTTCTCCGTGTGAATTTTTATGATTTTTTTACTTAAATTTTAGCGTCGAAAACTAAATTTTCCTAAATTTACATTAAATTTACAGGGTGCCTAGCGATCAAGCCATTTGAAATTCCCGAGGTTTTCCCGGTTTTTGTCCCGACCAAATTTTTCATTTTCCCGATCAGTTTTACCTTTTTTTATTTACAATAACGCATATATTATATGTATTTTCTTCGTGTGAAAGGTCCAATTAATAAAAATATCTTTTAGCATGGATAGGAAACGTTTCAGATTTTATCAATACTAAAAGATGTTTTTAATAATTGGACCTTTCACACGAAAAAAATACATATAAAATTGACAAAAGGTCGAAACAGAAGAAGAATGTGGATATAAACGAATATATTATCATAGATAACATAATTTCTCACAAAATCAACACATTTACATTTTTATAAACGAATATATTATCCTAAATAACATAATTTCTCACAAAATAAACACATTAACATTTTTTTCCTATCTTAACCCTTAAATACCACACTAGTGCGAATTCGCACCAGCAAAATTTTCAAACAAGTATGACATTTCAGAAAAAATCTTCTCATTTCTTTCTTTTTTTGCTATTTAAAAATTGTTTATTACATTTCTTTTTATTGCCATTGCATTTCTCGGTAATTTTTATCCCGAAAAACGTATCTTATAAGTTATAATTACTTTATTTGTCACGAATTATTAACACTTAAAAATGCGAAATTCAAATTCGCACTAGTATGGTATATACGTATGTGCAGATGGAGTGTGGTCTTTGCGGGTTAAACATTAAAATATTCACTTTTTTTACATTTTTGCAAAAATAAACGATAATGTTCATTTTTATTTTTTAAATCTGGGTCACTCCAAGAATGATCATCTGAAAACGATTTCGGTCATATTTCAGAAAAATTTTTCAATTGGTCTATTATTATTTCTTATATTTTTAGATCCGCGTCGTTTTTGTGAGTGATAGATATGAGTGTAAACAATTTATTCACATAGATAAAACTTTTTTTTTAAATGTATATTCGGAAATAAGCGGGTTTGAAAGTGGTGTTTCTTACTAATTTTCAGATTTACGAAAATAGCACATTTTGACAGATCACTTCAAACACATTTGTCCTTTCCTATTTTAACTGTAACACCAAAATATCATTATTATTATTATTATTATTTATCGGCATTTGGAACTCGAAAGTTCATTGCCTCATCTACCCGAGACCGCCACGC
>JBAGKK010030093.1:0-11008 GCA_037177015.1 Euceroptres primus
TGAATAAATAATTTAATATTTTATATTATTATTAATTTTTTACATTCCTTGAGTCTCGACAAACGGCATCACTAATCGAAAAGTTGCAAATTGATATAAACTATTCTTCAAATCTGAATCAATGAAAAATGATTGATAATCAGTTGATGTAACTGACAATCAGTGACTGACTTCTTACTTTATCAATCAGTGAAAATTGACTAATTTTCAGTTAAGAAATGATTGATATCAGTTGAAAATTTACTGGTTTGCAGTCCAAAAAGTTACTGAAATTTCAGTAAATATTGTCTTTAAATTTGTATCAGTTATAATTCTTATTAACTAATTTGAATCAGTAACTGAATTCTACCTGTGAATCAGTTTTTTTACTGATTCAACAGTTATAAAATATTTTTAATGATTCTTCAATTAGTACAAAATATCTAATTTATAGCTAGAATTCAGTTACTAATTCAAATTACACTCGAATCCCGGTTTAATACGGGTTTTGGTTGTTGCCTATCGTAAACCGGGATAGTCCTTGAGCGCCTCTGAACACAAACAGTCAGGGCCGTGGGAACCATTTTTATTCGGAATAATATGAATTATGTAGAAATAATATGAATTATGTAACTGAATTATGTACGCATGTAAATTTTTTTACCATTTTAACATTTAAAAAAATTTAAAACTTAAATGACGATGAAAAATTAATGAAAAAAGAATTTTCAACGTGTTTTCAAAAGTAAATGTAAAAGGCAAATTGATACTGCGCGCTCTGTTGCAGGATATATTAAACCGGGATTCGAGTGTAGTAAAAATTGTTACTGATTCAAATTTAGAGAATATGATTTGTTTGCAATATTTTGATACCTTCAAATTTACTGTATATGCATAATTTTTTGCATAGTGACTAATGACTATTAATAATTCATTATACATAAATTATGCATAATTTTTTTCACCTGGGTAATTTGATGCTCTCTAAATCTGAATTAGTGAAAAGTGAGCCACTAAGTCACTTTTCAGTAAATTTTTCTACCAATTATTTCTCGTATTTCACTATTTCTTCTAGTACTTTTTATTCTAATACTTTTCTTTTAAGTACTTTTAGTCAAAAATTACTAATAATTAGTAGAAATTTTCACTAAAGTAAAGTGGCTCACTTTTTTATTAATTCAGATTTAGAAAGTGAATTCAATCAAAACATAAGGTTCAATCAAGAAAATATTTTGTAAAATTAACAAACCGAATCAACGAAAAACTTTTATTAACAAATTTTCGTTAACATTAACATTTTTTCAAACTTTAAAAAAAAAAATAAATCAAATGAAATCAACCAAACGATTTCGCTGAGTAAACATAATTTTTTCTGACAAAGTGTATGGGTGAAAATCCAAAAATCTTCAATAATTTTTTTGAAAACAATATTTCAAATTTGATAGCACATTTTTTCTGGTATTAGGCATCTGAAATATGACGAAAATAGTAGAAAACAAAGTGAAGAAACGTATTTAGAATTTATTTGTGCTGGTTTTTAACCAACGTGGTGATATTTTTTAATTGACAGTCCTTAAAATACATGAATTGTCTAAGGATCGAATTACATATATATTTTAACATGTATTATAAATCAATAATATCGTAATTACATTGAGTGGTAAATAATAGGGTGTCTTGTTTTGCAACTTTTTTTTGGATCAAATTGTAATACCCAGCAAAAGTTGTCCATTGATACCAACTTTTCACCTGCAAATTGAATTTTGAAAATTTAGGAAATTTTTCCTATGGAAGGAATAATTATGGCGAATTTTTTCACATGTAGTTTTCGATGATTTCGATGACATAAAATCAAAAATTGAAGAAAAAAAGTTTTTCTGCAAGTTACAATTGTTTGAAAATGCTGAAAAATGAAGTCGTTGAAAAATTAAAAAAATATATATTTATTTTAAAAAAGTTGAACATGTCGAACCGAAAATCCCACAAGTTTGAATCAAAGAAGCGTGCCATATTTTTAATTTCGTAAACATATTTTTTTATATTTCTTACGCTTAAAAATGGCAATTTTGGAAAATGTGACGATTTTCAAACGCCTAAAATTTTTTTTACGAAACTAAAAATATGGCACGCTTTTTCGATTAAAACTGAAGGGACTTCCGACTTGACATGTTATAGTTTTTTAAAATGAATATTTTTTTTTTAAAAACGCCAATTTTCAACATTTTCAAAAAATTCTAACTTAGAAATTTTTTTTCTTGAATTTTATATTTTATGTTATTATTCATCATCGATAGCTATATGTAAAAAGATCGCCATAATTATTCCCTACATAGGAAAAGTTTTCAAAATTTTCAAAATTTCGAATTTTCAAGTCAAAAGTTCGAACAGAAGATGTTGATGGATCGAAAAAAAAGTTTGCAGGTGGAAAGTTGGTGTGGGCGGGCAACTTTTGCGGGGTATTACAATTAGATCCGAAAAAAAGTTGCAAAACGAGCCACCTTAGTAAATAATATGAATTTTCTTAAAAGAATCTTTTTCTATTTTCGTTGACCTATATTTGAATAGTATTATGCTTTTCAAACAAAACGACTAACTTTATTCAATATGGAATAAATGATCCTATACTGGGTAAATGGCCCAGTAATCGCCACCATAAGACCACACACTAAATCCAAAAATATTAAAACGTTACAAACAATTGACAACTATATAACCACTACACCACTATATATAACTATATAACAATAATCGCCATCAACTTTAGCTTCTCTTTTATGAAAATAAATAGCATTATAGTTGTTTTGATAACATTTCCTTAAAGAAATTACTGTGGTAAAAAATACCTGAAAAGATTCTTGTGAGCTAGGTATTCAAAATATCATAGATATTGGCGATAACTCGGCACCTGGCGATTGCGGGTGTCTTACCTTATTAAATAAAAGATGTATCCCAGAAAAGCATATCTTTTTGCTTTAAAAGATTACATAAAGTCTTTCAAATACTTAAAAATGTAATCAGGGACATGGAACATGATGACATTTTTAGGTTTTTAAGGATTTTACCTGTACTATAGCAACATAATAGATAAATGTAAGCATGCTAAAAAATCCTTATACTTAAAAGAAGATATTCTTTAGAATAGTAGTGTAATTTTCTCGGGACACATTTTCTTTAATTTTTTAATTTTCACCTGTATAATACCCAAATTAAAAAGTAGAATTTAAATTTTGTTCGAAACTGAACATAGCATTTTCCACCCCACGGCGTTTTTCACATTTAATTACTGGAAAAGTTTATCACGGCAAGTGCGTTCTAAAAAAGTATATTTACTTTCAATCCCTGCAGGACTATCGCTGTGATGCGAAAGGACACTATAGAGTATAGAACATTCTGACAGGGGTTGGTGGCGTCACGAGGTCACCCCACGAGCCAAAGAAATTCGCACAGGGGATGCGAAGCTGTAATAAAATGAGATTGTTGGTTGCGCATGTGCCGAGACATAGAATATCGTCGACGCTCGCATTCAGTGATCATCGGGAGCTCTTTACGGCACGTTGTGTTTTATGTTAAAGCCACCAAGACCCTGCCTCTTTTTTCGTCTCTTTTTCCTTTTTCATTCCAAGAAAAAATTGCCTTAATCTCCCAATCAATTTTTTTCCCTCGATCAATTTCCATGTCCAGGACAGTCGAAGGAAAATTTCTCTTCGCGGTCCTCCCCTTCTTTGCACCCCTGCGAGCAGTACACTCTAATACTAATCGCGTACTATCGATTTGCTGACTGACTAGCGTGACTCGTGTTTTTTTGACATTTTATCAATTCAAATCTCAGTCGTGAAAATTCTCTTTTCTCAAATTGAATATTTTTCTTTTGAAATTCAGTGTTTCCACTTGTGAGTGTTGCTCTGTTGCTTTGTGTTCGACGTTGGTGCCGTTTCTGCAACGGAACTTCTACCCCCAGTTCTTTATCAATGTGGAAAAAAATATCCTGCACCTTGGGAATTACTCAGAAAAAATAGGAAAAATGCTGAAATCGAATAACTGAAAAAAGTGGGTGTAAATAGACGATTTTCTATAGGTATTTGGTACTTCAAACTTGACTTGAATGTTACTTTTTCCCTCTTGCTCTCCGTTTTTTTGTATTTCTTGCAACAATTTGTTTATTTTTGTTTTCTTGACGATAGAGTCGCGTACGTCGCGGAAAAACCTACGCTTTGAAAAAACCTCCTCGCCCACACACAATTATTATTTTTTCAATGAATGCGTGGACCGTACCTAGCTGATGACTAGCATTGTGCACGGTAATTGTATATATCGTTCTATTATTGCCACGTCTTCCGAAAGGTCATGCCGTCATGAGCTATATAACCGCTCTTGGAAAGATGTATCACATTCACGTGTCCGCACAAAATATACATCAAGCCGCACTGAAAACTACGAATCTTCTGTGATCTACATAAGCGCGATTATGTAATATTGCAATTTATAGTACGCTACACTGAACAGTCAGAGATGTTGGAATTCAGCGGCTTTTACGTAAATATTCGGTCTTTTCAACTGAAAGCTTCACTGAACATCCTGCTTACAAATTGATCAAATATATTCATTTTGACGACTTTATTCATCTTGATTTGAGAGAAAATTGATAAATTACCTCTCATTTTGGCCTGATATCAACAAAATACTTATTTTGAGTCCCTCATTACGTATATTTTTAATAAAATATTAAAAGATTCCTAGTTGATCATCCAGGATACTAAATTTTAATTTATTCCACTTTATAAATTTATATGCATAATTTATGTATAATGAATTATCGATAATCATTGTGCAATAAATTATGCATATACAATAAATTTGAATCTATCAAAATGTTGCAAACCGTTTAAAACTACAAGGAGAAAAAGAGTTCTTTTAAATTTACAGAAATGGGGACAGCATTAGCTTTTCTGTAATTCTTCCTGAAAATCTGTTAGATTTACTGAAAATTTAACAGATTTACTGAAAATTTGTTATTATCAGTAAAAACATCAGAATTTAATATGCCGTCATTTCTCTGGAATTTAGGTGAAAATCTGTAAATTTAACAGATTTTTTTTCTCCGTGTAAGTTGTGATTTTTTTGCAATATTTTAATATCTTCAGATGTTCTGGATGTGCATAAATTTTTGCACAGTGATTATTGACAATTCATTTTACATAAATTATGCATAATTTTGTCACCTGAATAATCATAGAGAAGAAAATCTGCTAAATTGACAGGAGTCATCTGCTAAAATGGGAACAGCAGATTTTTTCCGTAATATTTACAGAAATGTTTGTCAGGCTAATTTTTTTTAAGAAAGATTAGAATTCCATTAACCTAACAGACAGGTTACAGAAATTTCTCTATAAATATTACACTGCCGTCCAAAGTAAAAAGATACATAAGTGACATTGTCGCTTAGGTCGACTTTTCCATTGATAGGTTTAAGAGAATAACCCTAAACCACAAAGTCACTTACGTATCTTTTTACTTTGGTCGGCAGTACAGGAAAAATCTGTTGTCCCTATTTTATAATTTTTAAAAATTATAAATATTAAAATGAAGGCCCAGGATATTGTTACGGAAAGTTACGTAATAATAGCCTCGGCTCATACTATTTTGTGTGCTAATTGTACGGAAATTTCCGTAATACTAGACACTGCCTAAAATGTACTAAACACCTTTTCTGCAGATTTTTACAATTGCAGGTTTAATAAACGTTACAAAATTTACAGTTAACTATAAAATAGGAATTTTTCCTATATATTTGTGATTCTACGTTCACTTACAAAGTATTTTCACTGATCACTTACAAAGTTTTTTCCCTGACAAAAGATAAAATCAGAAAGAAATTTATTTCAGGAATAAATCCTGGAAAGAGCACTTTTTCTGTGTTTAAAATAGAGCGTGAAAAAGACAATTTCATGCACTAGTTATAAATACACTTTAAAATATTATCTGTCTCCTCGGCTTGGTACAGAAGAATAAATTTTTTAAATGTTAAAGCTATTTTTAAATCTTTTAATTACAATTTGAATTAAAAATCGTGGTTTTAAATACCAGATATATTCTGCCTTCCAAAGTAAAAAGATACGTAAGTGACTTTGTGGTTTAGGGTTATTCTCTTAAACCTAGCAATGGAAAAGTCGATTTAAGTGACAATGTCACTTATGTATCTTTTTACTTTGGATGGCAGTATTGGTCAGTGAACTTTTAAATAAAGATTGTTTCAAATCGTAAATGCTTTAATATGTAATAATAATAATTATTATTAATTTGAGTTCTATTTCACAAAAAAAAAAATACTTTTTCCAAACTGGAAAAATAATCTTTTCAGATAACGAATAATTTCATCTCATTTGTATTACGTTTTATTTCTTAATAAGATTTTTCATTTATAATGAATATTTTATATAATTATTATTATGCTTTTTTTATTATTTCAGTGTTCATTTAAAAAAAACTTATGATATTTTTATTATACTATTGATATTAAATATAATTATTTAATATTATTTTTAAATATTAAATTATTTTTATTATTATTTAAAAATAATATTATTATTAATTATTTAATATTATTTCAAATATTAAATGTATTAAATATTAATATTTAATAATATTAAATATTTTAAAAATATGAATAAAAAACATAACGAGAATTGTTGTTCGTAATTGCACTTTAACTGCACTTTAATGCTGTTTTAATTCTCACGAAGTTTTGTTTCTCAAAATATCGTTCAGAAAAAGGAAAGATTTATTCCGCGGATGAAATTTTAATTGACCACTAACAGTTTAAAATTTATTCAACTTTTGCGAATAATAATGTTTAGCCTCACCTAAAGATATTCCAGGAAAAAAGCAATTGTTGAGTTATTATAATTGAAAAATATATTAAAAATATTTCGTCTAAAATCTTGCTTTAGAAACGCTTTTAAAAGCATTACAGCTGGAAAAACGTTTTCTATGCATATTGTAACTGAAAAACAAATTTCCTGTTATGAAGATAATTTTATATTTCTACTTGATACTGTATTTATTATTTATGTAACCAAAAGAACACAAAGGATTTTTCTTACATAAACAATACAAGTCGTGTTTTTTTGTAATTTACTGATGATTTGAATTACATAAGTCATGAACGAAAAGCATTAAATAAACAATAAAGTAAAAGAACAAAAATAAATCCTAAACTTACAATTAGGAAGAATAAAAATCTTTTAATATTTCCAAGGTTTTTAAATTTTCAATTAATTTTAACAACATAAAATGTGTAGTACACTCTTCAAAGTTTAGAGGTATGTAATTCAACATGTGATTAAAACGAGTATCAAAATTAAAATTGAATAACACTTTTACTCGACCTTATACCCTTTGCATGGATAGCCATTTAACCTTTGAATATAGTTTTCGCTAATGAGTTTTACAGCTCATTAACTTCAACAATAGTTTAAATTATAAAATGTAATTTTAAGATAAAAGTAGTTTAATAGTTATCCATATTCCAAAGTTTAGCAATTCCTTTATTTAAAATAAAACTCGAACTTAGCTGAATCTTTCTTCACTTTAAACTCACTTTAATCCTAACAATTACTTTACTTATATTAAAACGATCAACTTTTACAAATTTTGATTTTATAAGTAAAAAAAGGATATTGAATTCGATTATATATGGTAATAAAAGAGAACTATTCTTTTTAATGGATTCAATATCAAACAATTCAATCTCTGTTTTATTTTCCATCAAAAAACTCAATAATCACTTTTTACATTCAAGGTAGTTTTAAAGTTATGATCTTTTAGATTCTCGGGCTACCTTTAAATTTAACGATTTGATGCCACCATCAGGACTGATGCTATCATTGAGTTCAAAGTCTAGTAAAATGGGACCAAATGTAAAAAAATCGTTAAGTTTTACTGTATTGAGAAATATTCAGGCCAGGTTTAACTTAACACATCCTAAGAGGAATCTAGTCAGAAAATATTTAAATGAAGGTATGAGAATGATAATTCGTTAAAGACCATTTGAAGTTGGCCCCCAAGTAATAGTTAAAATAACTTAATGTAGGGGCCAACTTTAATGGTCTTTACCGAGTTGTCATTCTCATGTCTTCAAATAAAATAAAAAGTACTTAAGAAAAATAAGGAATACATTCAGAAAGTATTTGAATAATAATAAAATAAAATATTCAACAAGAAATTCTTTATCTTAGCAAAAAAAAAGATTTAAAGTCTCCGAGTTGATCGAAGCAATTCTAATAAACAAATAATTTTTTTTCAGGGTGGTTATCCAGCGAAATTGAAGAAAGTGCTTATTGTCACGGCTCCTTTGTGGTTCAAGGCACCATTCAAAATTCTGCGATTATTCATTCGAGAAAAATTGCGGGACAGAGTATTTACTGTATCCATTCCTCAATTAACGCTCCATATCCCACGAGAATCTTTACCACGTCGTTTAGGTGGTACCTTGGAAATTCAGCATGTAGCATGGCTACTCCATTGTCTTAAATCTATGACGAATCGGGGAGGGGGTGAGCTTGGCGAGGTCAGTATTACTTTTTGAATTTTATTTTTGTCCAAATTCTTCATTTTATAAGGAACTTAACAATTTAATTCATTGTAAAAGTTTTAAAATTAAAAATTCATAAAACTCTTACATTTTAAGTTCGAAGGTTTCGAAATTTTATTTCCATAGAGAAACACTTTCAAGATTTGATCTTAAGAATATGGGGAGGTATAAAATGTAATCGCTTGTAAACTTGAAAGCTCTTTAGATACCATGCTTTTCCAAATGAGAGCTTTCACATTTATGTTTATGTTAATCAATAAAAATTTCACCATTTTGTTGATAGTTTTAATCAGATTTTTTCAGAAATTGAGAATTTGAAACTTTTCTTAAGGGTGTTGCAATAGTTAATTAGAAAGACTTTTCTGTATGAAAGCACCCTAATTTTACTTGGAATCAGTATTGTTCATTTTGCGGAATAAGAAAAGTAAAATTACATATTTTCTGGTGATCAAAAAGGTCTTCAGTATGGAAAAATATAACTTCTGCCGACGAGATTGCTTTTCGTTTTCGATAAAATGGGAAATATGAATTCCAACTGAAATTAAGGTGTCTTCACACTGAGCCCTGAAAGTTGAAATTGAAATTTTGTTTATTCTTTTTTAAATCAATCTTTTATGAATTGTGCATATTTCAGTAGAGATGTTAGTGTGAAAATTTGCAATTGAAATTTGCATTTTCATTTTAAAAATCGTGAAATTTTCAATCAGCTATTTGTGAAAATTTCCACCATGCAAAATTCCATTAAAATTTTTATTTTATTTATGAAGGAGTTTTAAATTTTAATATGGATGTTGGGAGAATTCTCCTAATTTTCATAGTATTAAACATAAAATATTACAAATTTCCAACAATAAGAGTTTTTTTAAAGGGTGCGAATAAAATATCCTGAAATAATATATAAAATATAAGTCTTCTTAAACTTACATTTTTGTAACTTAATCTCAACAATAAATAATTTACGGGGACGCACCGATATATTTTTGGCTCATTAAAATAATGTTGATATAGTATCTTAACATTTTTTTCTAATACATTTTCATACGCAGAAAAGATGAAAATTGTTTAAAATATAAAACTGCATTTTAGGGTAGAACTTCAAAATACTTCTTCTATTTCAAAAATTAATATTATCAACTGCTGACTTTTTTATAAACTTTCTAGAATATTTTAAAGAATCTATCATATAGATTTTAAAGTTCATTTTTTCAAGAATTCAATTTTTTTAAATACTATATTTTTGTATTTTAATCAAAACGCGTTCTAAATTTTTTCTGATGTACTATTTTCGATAACAAAACTATTCCAGCAGTTGGAAATAATTATACTTTTTCTAAAAGACAAAATCTAATTTAAACAATGGTAATATTACTATATAAAAATTAATCTCCCCGTTTAGCACCGTGACATTTCGGGATATCCCATTTATGTTCCAAA
Source organism: Euceroptres primus (assembly GCA_037177015.1). Classification (NCBI taxonomy): domain Eukaryota; kingdom Metazoa; phylum Arthropoda; class Insecta; order Hymenoptera; family Figitidae; genus Euceroptres; species Euceroptres primus. The sequence continues at coordinate 10,004 of JBAGKK010030093.1, forward strand.
ATATCCTGTGGATATCTTAGGGTTATCTGTTGGTAATTTTCAGGATATCCTTAAAAAGAGAAAATTTCTATATCCCTAGGATGTCCGTAGGATATCTGTGTATGTTTTTTAGATGTTTCTGGGATATTCCAATGTCCAACGTGAGATATTGTTATTTTCTAGATATCTCACATAGGGCATTATAATATCCCAGAAAGTCAAAAAAACATTCAAAGATATCGTAGGAATATCCCGCTGTACAGGCATAGAAAGTCGAATTTTCAATGTAGGTGTTATGAAAAAAAATTTTCGCTTGGTTTTGACATCACAGTGTATTTTCTTATCCAAATTATTACAAGAAAAAATTACAACTCTAGAAAATGAATATTTCAATGGGATACAATTTTACCAGTGCCTCTCCTCAATCGGATTGCATTTAAATCACTATTTCACCAATTTATCTTTAGTGTTTATATCCAATTTTTCGAATTATTAAATTTTGTACACAATGTACTTCCAATAAAACTTGAGGATATTCTGTTACTAAATTGAATTACTTCACATACTATAACAGTACCAGCGAGAATTATGAGACTACCTGTTTTTTGTTACTTGCATAAAATGAGATAATTTTGATACTACATAAATTAAAATTTTTTGCTGAAAGTAGCATGTAAGATATCAAAATTCTGCGTCCAATGACTCCGAGTTGAAGTATTTTTGCTCATTTCTTCAGATGATATTGCAAAAAAAATTGTCAACCTTTTTTTAAATTTTCAATAACTCAAACTAAATAATGGATATTTTTAAGTATTTTTTTGGCTCTTTTTTAAGATAATTTAACATAGACTACGACTATTGTGTCAAGAATATCCTAGTATTTTTTCCCTGGATTTTGCCAATGCCTAAACTTGAAACAAGAAGATCGTAAAAATTTGAATTTGTAAAGTCATTTATAAAAGAAATATTAAAAATAATTATACTGCATATTGTAAGAAAATTTAGTTAACTATTGCTAATTATCAC
>JBAGKK010030104.1:0-11008 GCA_037177015.1 Euceroptres primus
TTCTGGAGATCATTTTACATACGAATCAAAAAAAAATCGAATGGACCTCGCCGATCCGACGGAAATGGGGTTGGCGTCTGGACTATACGTGTTAGCCGTCATATTGGCAACTCCGTAGAAGGAGACAACTTCTCTGCCATGTATCTTTCGAACGGTGATAGCCTGAACCCTAGTTTTTTTTATAAATTTCTTTGGCATTGAAAAACGAAGAGAATGACACCTGGAAAAGTAGGAAAAAAAAATTTTCAGCTAGATATGCAGTTTTTTGTAAAACCACTTTTTTTCGTGTTTTTAATCAGTTTTTCTAGATTATCTCGGCAACCGTATAAGATATCACAGAAACAAGCCCATCGTTGGATTTTGCATTAAAAAATGCATCGAAGCCATAGATAGATTTTTATGGAAAAAATTTTTTACAACATTCTCTCTCCTGATTTGTAATTTATAAAAAAAAATTTTGATCCAAAAAATCTCGAAAACCGGACGTACTGCAGAGAAATGGAGACCAGATTCGGATTCAGCACAAGAAACTACTCTGAAAATGACATATCTCATTCCATGAGCACATAGGTCACATTTTGTTGACCAATGTATCCTTTTCGTTTGGAGGTTATGTCTCCAGGTTCTCGTTCACGTACCATCCAGAGTCAGAATCACACACACTTGCTGTAACTCTGACTCGATCTACTATTTTCATGTTAATCACTGGGGATGAAACTCTTGTCTTTCATCAAGACGATGGCCATGTCGAAAGCGGAAATCAACAAGTTGGTATTATCACCACCTAGACAACTCGGCACTCACGGACGACGCGTAGCGGGCTGCTGTAAGGAACCATACACGTGTTCGGCATTGAAGGATCTCACCCACGCTTACACCATGGACGTGATTCTCGTGGTATTCAAGAACGTGAGTGAAGCACCAGGAGACAACTGCGTTTCGGAAACACCGGCGTACAAGTTGTTGACAGCTTGCATTAGACGACAAGCGTAGCCTCGGCATAGTAGGTACCGGCTTTACCTCCGCGTGAAAATTGTTAGTATACCCACAGATTACGTTTTCATGTCCCTGGACGTTAAGTCTATGTTCATCAATAGTCAAATCGGTCTAGCAATTAAAAGTGTAAGAAATAGATGGGATCAAATTGAATCGAAAATAGAAATACCGAAAACCACATTTTTTGAAGCTTTAAGGCTATGCCTGCGTAGTTCATTTTTTCAGTATAACAATAAGTTCTACAAACAAAAAAGTGGTCTACCAATGGGTTCCCCGCTTTCACCCATTTTAGTAGACCTGGTTCTAGATTACCTAGAACAGGAATGAGTATCCCTTCTAACATTTGAAGAACCCTCCTTTTTTAGATATGTAGATGACATCCTCACAGCCGTTCCAATAAGTGAGGTTGATAATGTTTTAACCATCTTCAACAGTAGATATAAAAAAATACAGTTTACACACGAAATTTAACAAAATAACATAATAGCATTTTTAGACATGACTATCATTAAAATAAACAATCAAACCATTACAAATTGGTACCAGAAACCTACTTGGTCGGGTAGATATTTAAATTTTCACTTCAACCAACCGATACGGTACAAAAGAAGTGTAGTCAATAACCTAGTTGATCGAGCAACAATGCGTGCAGATAATCCATATCCATAATTAAATTTGTATTACAGAAAAATGGATGCCCTACAGAATTTCTAGACCATACAATTAAAAACAGACTACAGATCCTTCGTAATAGACACAAACACACTAACCCTGCAGGTCAGACAGTGATTTCAGATGCACAGTCACACGTCCGCGTGCATGCACATGCACAAACACAAGCTCACTTACATAGCGCAACCCCCACTTGTAGTTCGAGTTCACAGCCAAACACGTAATTTATGTCTCTCCCTTACATTGAAGGACTATAACAAAAAATACCGGCTTGCTCAAAAAACACAATATACTAACCTCTTTCACCAACCCTAAAGATCTATCACAGATTGTCACCACAAACAAAGATAAGGTCATTACAGAATTAACATCCAACATTGTTTATTCAATCCCATGTTCAGGCTGTAACTCATGTTACATCGGACAAACCAAACGGTACCTAAAAGCAAGATTGTATGAACACAAACGTGACTACCTCAATCCTCCGGAACAACAAACTGCACTTACTAAACATACTTGGTATCACGACTATGTCTTTGACTTCAAAAATACGAAAATTCTAAACAGAACCGAAAAGTATAGAAAAAGAATGGTTCTAGAAATGAAGCACATAGTCACGTCAAACAGTGCAAACGAACGTTAAGACACAGCAAAACTCTCTGATTTCTATCTTCCACTATTACATGAAAATGTAATTACTAATCCACTATTACAATAAAACACATTTTTACTACATTCACCCCAAAAAAAATTTGTTTTGTTTCATACTTTCCTAAAAAGATCAAATAAATTAATTAGACAAACACTTCTTAAAATAGATCTTTCAACTTAAAGTACAAATACCGCACACAGCACAACCCAAATGTGATTTCTCACAGATGATACAAACCACAACGCTCAAGTATCGAGACATTCTTTACTATCAGTCCTCACAGCAACATAGCCCTTAACCAAAAAAAAAAAAACCAACAACCGAAAATTTGGTTGTGCAGTTTTCTCTGCTTTTCTGTTTTTTCTGGTTGTCCTATATTCAATAATTTCAATTGACTCTATCTACATTTAAGGGCAATAGAAGGTAACAATTTTAAATTCAATCAAAAATTATAAACTTGCACCAATTGAGATACTAAGTTTAACTCATAAAATGTGGGGAAAAATGGGAGATGGATATTCTTACTACATAGTACTATTATAATTTTCAATTTTGAGTTATTACTCTAGAAAATACTCTATTAAAATAAGTACAAAAGATATGTAGGGAAACCGTACTAAAGTACACCAAATTTACAATATAATTTAATAATATTATAGAACAAAGCACTGAAGAGGGCCTACACACGAGACCAAAACGTCTGATTTTAAAACAACTGTTTCATCATTTACTGACCCCAAAGCCACAAACTCAACGAGTATATTTTGGAAGGAGTGTCGCAAAAAAGTAACTTTAATTTAGAAATTATGAACATATGTAGTAAAATGACATGCTAAAAGCTGAGCGACATGCAAAAATCAAAGGAAAATGCAAGAAAAAAGCAAAGCGATCTATCAAAGCAAAGCAAAGCAAATCTATCATATACTAAACCGAAGCGAAATGCAAAAGCGTTAAGGAATTTACCTCCAGTTCGTTCTCCATCTCTGACCCGAGCTCTGTCATGGATGGGTCATGGTTGTGTCTGCCGCTTGGTATCACAGCGCGCCTTATATAACGCTCCGGGAGTACACGCCCCGGGACGTGGCTTCCTTTACTTAGAGGAGGAGCTTAGGTGGGCCGCGTAAAGGGACTCCCCGATGCAAAGACTCTAAGGGGAATCCCAGGTTTGGAGTTCAATGTCGGTAATGTAGAACCCTGACGAATCGACCGAGGCTCAATCCATGACAGGAATCTGAATTACCGACTGAGGGCAATACTGATAGAGGGTAATACCGACTTCGGTTACTTTCGGCGGTGGCGTCATCTTCCGATAAGTGACGTAGTTCACGTTAGGAATCTGTATTCCCGACCGAGGGTAATACCGACTGTCAGTAAGTTAGCACGGATCGGAAACTTGCGCGGTTGGTAAGTGTTTTAAAAGTGACATAGTTATACTACTCTTGTTGTACACTAATATCGTTTTGAACATTTAAAAAAATCGTTAGACCTGATTAGACTCTTTCTAATCATTTCCTAGATGCGCACTAAACATGCACACTAAGCAAACTAGATGCGCACTATACACATTGTAAGCCTAGAAACGGGTCAATTCTAGCCAATATTTTCTAGGTGAAATCGTCTCGAATTTGTCTAGATTTTCGGGAGGAGTATTAAACTTTGATTAAAAATCGAATTTTGAATTTATACGAAAAATACCATAATTTTTATTTTCGCACTTTTGAATTTAAATGCACCGCAAATGCGCTCAATAAAAAAATGAAAAGAAAAAAGACTCCATAGAAGGAAATTGATATGTAAAAACGACGTCATTTGGACCATTTTATTTTTGTGAATCTCCCAATGTTTGGAGATCTAACCGACCTCTTCTTCAGGGAAATATATCTATATACATATGTGAGTACCACGTTGGCTCGTCATTCAGTCGTAGAGTAAAGATCGGCATAGAGACGACAATGCATTTTGCAGTCCAATGCACGCCGAGGGGAGCGAGACGTCAGGGAACTTATTTAGTTTTGCTACCAGCTGCCTAAGGCTCTGTTTTTTAAAGCATATTCTAACGGTACTAAGGTTAGTACCTCCCGGATTTTAGAAGCAGCGCCTGCAGCGCCAAAGCGTAGCTGGGAGTGAAACTAAACCTTACCTCTGCCGTCGCACATCCCTCATCCATGGTTTAAGCTTGGGGGCATTGTCGCCTCTATACCTATGTTCCCTCTACGATTCAGTATTAGTCATGATCTGCGATACTACATTAAGAATGTATCAATTAGTTTAACTAAGAAATGTGAATATTCTAATAAATAGAATTTAAAAAAAAATTAAACCTGTTGCCACGTGCTACCGAAAACAAAGGAAAAAAATTGAGTCAAGTGGAATAATTTTTAAACCACCTAAAAGTTTAGTGGTACATATAGAAGGAAGTGTCAGTGAAAACTGGAAGAAATTTGAACAATCCTATGAAATATTTATAAAAGCCTCAGGAAAAGTGACAGCAGACGCAGAAACAAAACTTGCAATGTTTTTAAATTGGATTAGAGAAGACGCGATTGAACCCTTCAATACATTTAACCTGACTGAAGCAGAGAAAAAAGTAAGTAAAACTGTGATTGACGCCTTTAAAGCGTACTATGTCAAAGAAAAATGTTGTGTATGAGCGGTATCTATTCTATAATAGAAACCAAAAGGAAGGCGAGTAATTTGAGCAATTCCTAACAAATATAAAAATTATAGCACGAAAATGTGAATTTGGAACTCTTTATGATCAGATGGTAAGAGATAGAATGGTGATGGGTGCAAACGACGCAGCAGTTCTAGAAAAATTAATACGCGTAGAAGATTTCGACATGACTTTTAATGAAAAATCAGTAGGTATGAGAAAATGTGTCACCCTCCATATTTAGTATGAAGAAACTTTTGTTGATCAGTGCGGTCAATAGAAAACAAATTCACAATTATGTAGACTGAAACAGTCAAAATAGAGGACACTAATGTTTGTTTTAACATACTGCTAAATTATTTTTTCAAGAAGGTAAACAAACAGTTTATAGTAGAGCAAACAAGTATAATATTAGAGACTTTTGGAGGATTTAAAATTAAACCTCGTGGCGTAGTGCAATTATAATTTAAGGTAAAAATAAGGAAATATATGATGATTTTTCAATAGTTGACAAAAAAGTAATTTCAATTTTGGGATTAGCAGCTTGTGTTAAATTAAATCTAATTGCCAGAGTAGACCTTGTCGAAAAAGTTACGAACAAGGACGAATTTATAAATAAAAATAAGGATATTTTTGAAGGTTGAGGCAGGTTCGAAGAAAAGTGCACTTTAGAAGTAGATTTAAGCTGTGAACCAGTTGCTAAACTGCCCAATAGAGTGCCTAATAGAATTAAAGAAAGATTAAAAAATAAACTCATAGAGTTGCATAAAAATAATGTTATTTCTAAAGTCAATAAACCTAATGGGTGGGTTAGTAATCTCTAAATTTTTGAAAAACCGGATAAATCGCTAAGACTCTGTCTTGACCTAAATAATCTAAATAAAGCGATAAAACGAACATCTACTCTAAAAACCAACTGTACAAGAAATAAGCGAAAAACTATGTAAAAAAACTATTTTCACTGTTCTCTACCTAAAAGACAGATTCTAGCATGTCGAATTGGATGAAAAATCAAGTGATCTATGCACATTTAATACTCCTTTTGACTGCTGGAAATTCAACAGGATGCCCTTTGGGTTAAACATGGTACCAGAATATTTCCAGGAGGTCAATAATAAACACTTTGGAAACATTCAGGGTATCACCGTATATTTTGATGATCTTTGTATTGCAGCAGAAATAGGAGAAGAACATGATTAAATATTAAAGCAGGTAATTTGTAGGGCTTGTAAATTAAGAATTAAATTCAATCTAAATAAAATTCAGTACATAGTTTCTGAGGTAGAATATCTAGGCGATGTTTTTTAAAAGAAGGAATGAAAATGGAGCCGGAAAGAGTTAGAACAATTGATGTGATCAAAGAACCTAAGTCGAAAGTAGAGATACATAAAATATTAGGAACTATTAATTATGTAAGATAGTACATCCCAAATTTAAGTGGATTAACAACCCCCTCTCAGGGAACTACTTAAAGATAATGTTGAGTTGCAGTGGTATGTATTCCATTCTAAAGCATTACAAGAAATAAAAAGGGCTATGAAAAATGCAACTGTTCTTGAAAATTTTGACTTTAATGAAAAAGTTTTTATCAAATCTGACGCGCCGAAATCTGGTTTAGGTTATTGCTTACTCAAAAATGAAAAGCTTGAATTTTTGCGCCTAGAAGTTTCAGTCAGATTGAAAAAAACTCTGCAGTAATAGAAAAAGAACTTCTGGCTATTGTCTTTTCTACCAATAAATATCAATTTATCTACGGCCGTAAAATAATTGTATGAACTTATCACAAACCACTTTTAAATTTGTTGAATATAAAGAATGTTCAGGACATACCTTCTCCTCGTCTTCGGCAAATGAAAATGAAGCTTCTCAGATATGACATAACTGCAAAATATGTCCCAGGTAAATTCATGCATGTTGCAGTTGTAACGAACTCGTCAGCGTTTTCGCGCTCGGCTCACAGGTATTCGGCTAGATAAGCACCTCCAGGATACTGATGGTTCTCGGGACTATCCTTTTGGCTTTCCTCTAAGTTTTTGGACTGTTTTTTCCTGGCTATCCTTCTAGCTTACCTCCAAGGTGTTGGACGGTTTTTCTCTGACTATCCCATTGGCTTACCTCCAGGTTACTAGACGGTTTTTCCTGGCTTTTTCATTGGCCTTCCTCCAAGTTACTGGACGGTTTCTCCTGGCTATCCTTTGGCTTACTTCCAGAACACTGGACGATTTCTCCAGATTATATGGTTGACTTACCTCCAAGTCGTTGGACGGTTCTCCGGAACATATCATTTGCGGAAAATAGGTTTCCCTGATAAGTCGGATTCCTTATAATTTTTATTGAATTTTTTGTTTCTCGTGCCTCTACGTAGGATAATACATCGCTCGAGTTTTATTTGATTTGAATCAGAGATTCAGAGCGTCAAAAGTGTTTGCTATACCGACAGAGAGATTTCTCTCAAGCATAATTAATTTCGAAATTTTGTATTTCCTCTTAAGACTTTTATATTGTATGCGATACTTACAGATATAAAACAAAAAGTTGAAGAAGACTGTGTAAGGCTTTATACTAAACAATTGTTTTAAAATATATTATATAATAGCTTAAATCTTTGTAGTATCTGAATATCCCTCACCATCCTCCAATGACGCTAGTTAGAACACCTCCGCAACCAAAGTGGGCGGAATCAGATTTAGAGTCTCGCGGTAGAGGCCGAAGGTTCTCCGACCAATCCCCCAGATATACACCTGGTTGGGGAAGGGGAGACCCAGGTCCACCCCTAGACGCAACCCCCGGCCCTAGTTCCGGGTGGGCGCAAGGGGTGGACAACACTGAATTTTGTTACACTGTCTTACTGTCAAGATCATACTTACAAGAAAAGATAGACAATAATAATTGGATTTCAGAAGTGGTGCATTCAATAAGTACTAGTTTAAATATGTCAGATAAAAAGAAGAAAGAAATTCAAGAAGCTACGGACTCGCATCCCATTTTAAAACAAATTAAGTATTATTTCAATAGTTGGCCAAAGGTTAAACCTAAAGTAAAAGTAAACGATAAGTTTTACTTTAAATACCAAAATGAGTTGAGTATTCAGGATCGTCCAGTATTTTATAATTATCGATTAGTTGTACCCAGTTCTTTGCGACAAGATATGCAAAAATTTCGACATGAATCTCACTTAGGAATTGAAACAACTAAATGCAGAGTAAGGCAAGTAATTTACTAGCCAGGTCTCATGAATGAAATTGAGAATATGATATTGTAATGTACCTTTTGAAAAGTGTGTCTTGTGTTGAAAAGTGTTGAAGTGTTGAAAAGTATCTTTGAATAATAAGGAGTACCTAGCAGTACAAAACCATTACTCTAAATGGTTGGAAGTATTAAATCTGAAAAACAAGACTGCATATGAAGTTATTTTGTCTTTTAAAATAGTATTTGTAACGCATGGAATATCAAAAACTGTAATTTGTGATCATCAACCATTCAGCTCCTATGAATTTAAATTGTTCACACAACAATGGCACTTTGATATTTTCACAAGTTCTTCGCATTAACATTAGCGTTGTTAGAATATAGAAATACTCCTGTAACAGGCATTAACTTATCATCGGCACAAATACTTTTTAGTCGACGTACGAGAACAAAAGTACCTGTAAACTCACAATTACTTAAGCTGAAAGAAGAGTCACTGGTTCATCAACAGATTGAAAATACCGAAAAACGCGGGTGTTAATTTTGTTGCTTCTCATTTGTCAAGATTCTCAAGATGAGAATTTAACAAATTTCAACTTCCTAGTTGCAACATGAATGTAGTTGCGTTTCTCACGAAACGACATAGGAAAAAATAAATGAACTTTATGCATAGCCCTCCATAGAATAAAGCCATTTTTTCTAATTTTGCAACTCCGGCAGCACTGAAGGTGCATGTTACACATAACTACCCTGGCGAATCAGCAGCCGCGCAACAACCTGTTTTTCCGGTACGATCTCGATCCCCCCAAATTTTAATTCTGCGAAAGTTTATTTTTCCTAAAAAGTGAAGCAAAGATGTACGAGTTTACAAGATAGAGGTGCCCATTATTAAAGGTCAATGAAGTCGGTAATGACTATATTAGGAAACGAATAGATGCCGTTCCAAACCACTTCTTGAAATTAAAGCTAATTATATTAAGTGCAAACCACATGTAATTTAGAGAAATAACAAGTTTGACAAATTTTAAGTTACGTTAGTGTTTTTCAACAAAAAATGATATTTTTACAGAAAATCATTAGCCCTTGATGGAAAATTACAAGTTCGTAAAATTTGAGGTTATATTAGGGTTTTTCAAGGGAAATGAATACTTTTATAGAAATATCAGTACCTTTTAATAGAAAAATACAAGCTTGCAAAATTTTAGGTTATGTTAAAGTTTTTCGAGGAAAATGAATACTTTTATAGAAACATCAGTACCACGAAGTAGTATAAGGAGTCGTCTCTTCTTCTGTCGGCTTTAACGAAAAGGAATGCGAAAATGGGCGTCATAGATCTTAATGTTTCCCGTACCTAGCGCCGACAGCGCCTCTTTAGTACCTTGAGGGAAATTGCGGAAAATTTTGGAACTAGAATGTGACGCCACTTAAAGAATTTAGGTTATATTAGGGTCTTTTGAAGAAAATTAATTTCTTTATTGAAAAATCATTTAATGAAAAATTACAAGTTCGTAAAGTTTTAGGTTATGTTAGAGTTTTTCAAGGGAAATGAATACTTTTATTGAAAAATCTGTACCTCTTGATGGAAAATTACAAGCTTGTAAAATTTTATGATATGTTAGTGTTTTTCGAGGGAACTGAATACTTTGTATTCTTTGAATTTTTTTGCATTCATTTTCTATTTTTTGCATTAGTTTTTTCAATTTACCTTGTATCCTTATTTGGAGTCCTTCAAAGTCATCTTGCATTTTTCAAAATTCACCTAGAAATCTTTGAACTTACCTTGAATTCATCAGAATTATTTCAATTCCTTCCAATGCATCTTGTATTTTTTGAATTAGTTCTTTAAATTTACCTTGAATTCTGTGAATACTTGAACTCGGGTGCACATTAAAATTGCGAGTGATAAACCCGTCGTTTTATTCAGTTTCATATCGTGTCTGACACGAGAACTGAATCCGTGGAGTGTTTCATTTCGTATCTGAAACAAAGCCAAATTAGGTGAACAGCAGGGTCGGCGAAAGGCGTGGATATGGTGGGTAGTACTACCCACCTCAAATTTCTGAGGGTGGGTAATTACCTACCCGAAAAACTGAAGAATATCAAGGAATAAGTAAAAATAACGGGGACCCTTTTCTCGGTACGGGAAATTACCCACCCGGATTTAATATGTTTCGCCGGCCCTGGAGAACAGTTTATTTCCGTTTCCGACACGAAACGAAATGGGAAAGAAGTTTTCCTTCGTATCCTGGAGTACGAAACGAAACGAAAGTTTAGTGAAGTTCCTTGGTTATGATTTTTTCCAAATAGGTAAAGAATATTGGTGTACAAAATTTTTAGAAATCTTTTTTCGTGTCGAGTTTCGGGTTCGTAAAACTGCCCGAAATCCCAAAAGCCGAAAACCCGACTGACCGAAAGTTTGATTTTAGAAATGTCAGAAATTTTCAGTAATTTATGATAAGATACCGGAAATTACTGGAAATTTTCAAAAGTAAATTTTCACTTACAAGGAGACCTAGATAGGTGTCCTCTTCCGATTTTCTTCGTTCTCACATATGTTATAGTATTCGAAAAACTAAGTGACGCGTATTTTTTCTTACATGCCCAAAATGGTTTTTAGGTAACACCCCCGAAAAGTGTGGTACCAAATGCCCATTTAATTGTTTCACATATAGCAGCGGTATCTTTCACAATGAAACTAACTGAAAAAATTTCCTCACAATGAGAGATAAAAAATGTGATTTTCTTAAATTTGTCGAAAATTTTTTAGGCGGGTGAACTACCCAAAAATTATTTTTGATTACACAAAAAATTGCCAAACAGGCATGATTTCAACCCGAAAAATCTGG
>JBAGKK010030115.1:0-11007 GCA_037177015.1 Euceroptres primus
CTAAAAGTTGAATAATTCAACTAGTCCGAAAATAAAAATATAACGTTTGCACGTCGTCTGTGAGGTAAGAACGATGACCTTGAAACTATGAATTCCTTGAAACTAAATACTGAGGGTGATACATATTTCCACATCAATATTTTCCAATAGTTTGGACAGTACATAGTAAATCGGGAAGTATTAGCATTATCCTAAAAGTGGATCAATTTAATCTGCAACACTTTTATCCAAAAATAAATGAATATTTTTCCCATGTATTTTCAATTGTTTTTGTGTGCTAAAGACATTGATCTGCAAAGCTTTGATATTCTGAATTTACTGTGAAATTTGTTCTGAAGGTTCCCATTTTTAAAAAAATGACCTGTAAGGGGAGGTTATACTCTTAAAATCAACTTTGTATCTATAGTCCAGTCATCTGGTACTTTTGGTTGGTAAAGTAAAAAAACCAAATTTTTTTTTAAATCGCTTCATTTTGGAGTGCATAATATCGCTTCAGATTTTGTGACAAGGTTTTTGTCCGTTAACCCGGAAAATTTTTTGAAAAAGGAGCAAAAACTCATATACCTGTGGTTTGTTGCTTTCCTGTGCATCGTAGAGGAAAAATGCATTAGGGGCCATCCATATACCACGTGGACAATTTTTCACCACTTTTTGACCCCCCCCCCTCCCCCTCTTGGATAAGCGTGGAATTTTGCCATACTCCCTCCCTTCTAAACTGTCCACGTGGTATATGGATGTCCCCTTATACAAAAAAGAAAGTAGATGAAATTCTGAAAAAAACTACAAAAAAAGCTTTTAGCACCAATAGTTAAAAATGTGTTAGATGGTCTTTCCAAAAAACCCAATTTTTTCGATTTTTTCCTGAAAATCACAACTTTTCTTTTGCTTCCATGTAGCTTGGATGCCGGGTGTCACACGTCAAAATGGTTCATAGGTGAATTAAACTAGACGTTATTATCTGCAATTAAAAACAAAAAAGAATATCCTAACTATAATAGATCGCGAGTTATCATCTCTGAAAGTTGACCCTTTTCGGCCTGTTTTTAGGGGTAAATAACATGAGTTCAATTGTTTCAAAGTAGCTCGTTTCTGCATGAATTGACATTAATTAATTCATCTGTGAACCATCTTGACACCCGGCATCCGAGCTACATGGAAGCAAAAAAAAAAGTTGTGATTTTTAGCAAAAAATCGAAAAAATTTGATTTTTTGGAAAGACCACAACTTTTTAACTATTTTTGCTCCTTTTTCAAAAAATTTTCTGGGTTGCCGGGCAAAAACCTTGTCACAAAACTTGAAGCGATATTATGCACCCCCAAATGAAGCAATTTATAAAAAAAATTTGGTTTTTTTACTTTACCAGATTTACACCATTTTCTCTACCAGATGGCTGGACTACTATATGAGTTTAATTAATTAATTAATATCTTCCAAATAGTTGGCCCCTATTTACCCTAAAGTTTTAAAATTAATTCTTTTAGAGACCCTCTTTTCACATAAAAAGAAGTGTTTAAAAAAATTGGTAACACTCTGAGTCATTAATTTTTGGGATAAACTTGTCCCCTTAAATCCCCTTTATCTCCGATGCCACAGAATCATTCTCCCACTGGTTACGCCTCAACTTCAATTTATTTTTTTTCTTTCTCAATTATTGAATCAAAATCTGGAAGATGAGTGTGTCAAACATATTGTTTACACCTATAACCTCCGAAATCCGTCATTTTTTATCAGAGAACTCAATTCCGAGGCACGTGTTGTGGAAATTTTTACCATCCGATTCTCGAAGCGAACCCAATGCAAAGTCGAATGCTTCAGTCGGGAGGGTCGAATCTGTTTGAGGAGCGACCCTTGCCCGAGGCTGCACCCGGGTTATGGTAAACACAGGACAAGTCCTCAGGGGTGAGGCTATGGTTGAAACGTATATCGCCTCAATACGGTCACGCGCTCTACGCAAACAGAGGGGGTTTCCGATATTACCCTCTGCACCCTGTAGCTGCCTATCCGTCTGCAGCTTCCGTCCATACGTGCGTGCATATCTGCATGTCTGTTTCTGTGCATATTCGCAATCTAGATTTATTAGCCACTTACACTCGCGAGTGTTTTGTACACGGAAAAAGATATTAACTATAAAGCATGGTAGTATATCATGTTCCAATAAATATCGTCCAGCGAATAATTATTGGTCCATGGACAAAAACTCTTTCCGAGAAAACATTAAATTAGCTTTACGAGCGAAAGGGTATTTTTTCAAGATCATCCCTGTACTATTTTTTATTCGGAAATTACACTCAAAGTACTTGAAAAGTAATTTTTATAATCCGAATTTTGCATATCAATTTTACCTAATCATTTCTCCACATAATTCCATACATCCTAAACTTTATACACAAAGTCTATCCTTGAAACTCCACACATTGAAATAAAATTAAGAATTAAACATTACAAAATAATTAGTCGTTACATCTATAAGTTTAATGCAATACTAATAAACTTTGAATACCATAAGTTAATATGTAGAGTTCCTTGCGTTGCTAACCCACAAGTTTTATTGGCAAGTGTCCTTCACTCAGAAAAAATATCCGGTTATTCTAACCAGAATTCTGGTTAGGCTCTACTTAACATTCCTTTCCAGTTGTTTTAATAGGAATTTTGGTTATTCTAAACAAATTTTCTGGTTATTTTTGCAAACTATTAAAAATTCTGGTAATTCCAAACAGAATTCTGGTTAAAACAACCGGAAAAGAATGTTAAGTAGAGCTTAACCGGAATTCTGGTTAGAATAACCAAAAAATTTTCTGTGTGTTTATTGTACCACTGATTTCAGGGAGATTTATTTGTGACGTTATACTGAAAACGAACGTGAAGATTGAATCCTTGGGAAGGTTTTTATTTTTGAAGAATATTTAAAATCCTCATGAATTAGTAATAATGCAAAAGATGTCAGTTTCTGATGATTTAGGATGAGGTTGGAAACTCTTGAAAGGAGTCATAAAAGATCAAACTCCAATTTTCGCTGGAGGCCTCCTGTTCAGCGTTTGCTGCTTGAAACGGGATGATCCTGAAAGTTGCGATGTACAACATACATAAGATCCTCGAGCGTATGCGAAGGTGCTTGAACTCGATGCCAAGTACAAAGCTTTCTCGTTCACTCGCACACGTTAGCATATTCATTACCCTCCACTTAGTCAAGCCTTAAAACTCGGGCTCCAGCTTGATGTGAGATCAGCATAGGCCTATATTGTTTACTCTACTCTTTACTTTTTACAAATTTTTATATTTTACTCAGAATTCAGTTCGCCCACGCAATCTACACTAATATGATGGATTGCAATTAATGGGACGGACTAGCAGGTGGTTTCAATCGTTTCGAAACTTCAGAAAAGAAAGTACTTTATTTTGAAAAGAAATTAAATAGAAGAATCTATCAACGAAAGAGAATGATTTGTTCGATGTTTCCAAGATCCAGAGACTTAAAATCTTAGATAATTTAGTTAAAGAGGAAATGTTAAAAAAATCGTGTGAAATTAAATACTCTAAATATAAAGAATAGGTCAGATGTAAATTACTTGGCAGAAATCAGCTTCCTGTTCAGAATCGTTAATTAACGAGTTCCAGAAAGAATCTATTGGAAACAGTCCACGCCATTGAAAGCAGAATAATGTAGAATGTACACCTAAGTACAAAATAAAATAAACTATTACAACCGTCCAAAACAAATCCATTAGAAAATAATTAAATAAACATAAAAAATAAACTTTGCCAAACATTACTCTCTGGTAATTCACTATATTCATTCACACTTCTGCCTTATCAACTTCATTGAGGCCTGGTGTTGAAATGCAAAGAGAAAACAGGCTGGTTAGGTGGAGAAATAAAAGAGAAGAAAGGTAAAAGACCAAGAAGCAAAAAAGAACTAAGAAGTTGTATCTAGTTACCGTGCGGACAGGATGTTCGAGCACTTTAGTCGCCTTTTATTTTAATTTATTCTCGAGTCCCTTTACGCGTTTAGCCCGCGCTGCGTCGATCTTTCGGCTGCCTAGTAATCTGCAGTTGACTGCAGTCAAGATGCTACCATACACTATGTATTTACTCCGATATTTTTCAAATTGTTGTTGGATTTTTTAAATAATTCCATTCTAAATCATCTAATTCTAATTGTCACCATAAATTCTAATTGTTATGCTACTAATCATCATAATTATAATAAAATTCTTCTTAAGAATTTCGAAACTTTTCTCAGATTTCAGTGGCCACAATGAAGAGTCACCCAAAAACACATAAATGACTATATCAAAGTACAATCTAAAAATTCGAGAACCTAATAAATTCTACAGCCCACAGTACACTCAAAATCAAGAGTCCTTAGGGCACTCGTATGATGTTGCTTATGTGTTTACTCTCAAGAAATTTTTTCTTCCAACCGTACAAGATCTTATCATATCTAAAATAACAGCGATTCCGCCTGGCAGCACAGGTTAAATATTTATGTCATTGTCATTTAATACAGTAATACTTATGTATACGTGCAGATAAGCGTCGCATAGAATGTCTCTGCGAACATTCTTCGTACGATAAAGCATGGTCTGTGTTCTGGTTGAGCTCGAGTTAAGACTGTGACTGTTGCTCATAGCATACTCAACAGATGAAGGGAAATAAGCTCTATCAAGATGGAAACCATCCAAGTTGCTGATTACCCCTCATTTCTTAGGTACTATCTCTCCAAGGACTTGTACTTGACTTAGTTTTTTTGCTAGGGGATTACTTCTTAGAAGAGGAAGGTCTAACAAAAGAAAGTTTTTCTAGTTTCACAAATTGGATAATGTAGATTGAAAATTATTCAGTCTAGATTAAGTAACAAACAATGAATATAAATTTTTTACGTTAGCAGAAATTCTTTCAGAAAATTAAATTGCTAGATCTAATTACTTGTATGAAAGGAAAATACTTAGCAAGCCGCAATGATTAAAATGTAACAACCTCAAGACAAAAGAATGCATATGAAAAATTATGGCATGGAACTGGTTTCAAGAAGAGGGAAAGTGGTGCTAAGCACCGGAGGTAATGTAGTTTCTTGTTCGGAAAGTATTATGTGTATCAAGATTTATTACTTTTGGACTTGTTGGGACAGGTGGCTTATTAATATTTCCTGCATTCTTAACAAGTCAGTAACGAACATATGGATATTAAAACTTAAATAGACTAAGTCTTGAAGCCTTTTCCAATCAATAGGTAAGGTGTTAGGTCAGTAGTGCGAGGAGACCATTCGAAGCTTCAGTTACATTAGATGCATAATTCAGTGTATTTTACGTTAACTAACCCAAGTTTAATTCTCTTTGGCAACCGCTCCTGGCGAATTAAATGTGGATCCCGTTTCCCTACTTCGGGGAATTAATTGCAGTAGTTGAAATTCGATATTTAACTCGAGTTCAAATATTATTCTCGGAAGCATGTGTTTATTTTAGAGGAAATATAATTGTGGAGAGTAATAATTAAAGAACCATATAAATTATTGAACATCTGGCATTATTATACGCGTATTCCTGGAATATTTATTAATAATTAAAAATAAATTAATAAATAATTATAAAATTGAAAGAATTTTGTGAAAGATTAAAAAGTTAGTTTATTTAGTTTCTACATGCAAAGGCAGCAGTTTTTTTTCCTGAATCACTTCTGTCCCGTCACCCTTTCTTTTGTCCCCCTTTTCTAAGTTTGCTTTTTCCTCTCCCTGTTTCCCTTTCTCTCTCGCCTTTACACGGTATCAACCTTAAGCTCCTTACCGAGTTCTAATTGGCTCGGAGAGTTTCGCGTTTACGATTCTCAGTGCTTCGACCCCACGTAGACTTTCGAATCAGCCGTTTTCATCACTGTATACCCTTCCCTACTTCCTATGTAATTGGCGTAATCCGATTAGAGGAATCCTACATCCAGCGCCTACCTAGCTATAGTAGGCATTTCTATTTATGTTAATCACACTTTTAGTGGCACTTACATGCAAATGTTTTGGAAGTTTAGAAAATAAATCTTGGGCTTAGTTCAAATAACACGTTTCACTGACTCTCTATGCTTTACCAAATACACTTAATCAGAAATTTAAAAAAAAAAATATCAAAATAGTAGTTTACAATAAAGTTTACATTAAAATTTGCAATAAAAAAGTAAAGAGTACTATTAAAAAACAAGTTTTAATCACGAAACTTATCTGGCAGCGATTCATCTCAAATAGAGAAACATATCTTATTTCTGGAGATTTGTACATTGGAAATATATTTTTTACGCAGTTTTTAAAAGAGTACTATTAAAAAACAAGTTTTAATCACGAAACTTATCTGGCAGCGATTCATCTCAAATAGAGAAACATATCTTATTTCTGGAGATTTGTACTAAAGATCTGTGTTAAAAAAGGTTGTAACAAATTTTTTTTTATTGGAAATATATTTTTTACGCAGTTTTTAAAGTTTAAGCCCTTTAAAAATGATTGGATTTTAATCAATAAGGGTTCATTTTGTTCATTTAACCTTTTTCAAAGCCTTCACGGTCTTAGATTTTTAAATTACTTTCTCATTTTTGAACTATTAAATGAATACGTGGCAAATTCAAATAAATTTTATAGATAAATAGCTGTGGTTTGAAAATGAGAAATTAATTTAAACTTCGAAGACGACGAAGGCTTCGTAAATTGTCAAATGAACAAAATGAGCTCTTACTGATTAAAATCAAATCATTTTTAAAGGGCTTAAACTTTAAAAACAGCATAAAACTTTTATCTACTATCATTATTATTAAAAATAACATTTTTTATATTTTATATTTTTTTCCTGCTACAGTGAATATTTTTCTTAAGAGCATTACTAATATAATATATAACTAACTAATATAACTAATATAACATTACTAATATAATCTATCAGGATTTTTCAAAATATTCTAAAATGTTTCAGAATCTTTTAGAATCCTTAAAAATCTTTTGAATTCTGCGTTAAACTTCTAATATCTTCTAGTCTCTTCCACATTTTTTTGAAGAATTTTGAAAAGTCTACAGAATTTTATGAAGATTTTGAAAAGAGTCTAGAAGATTCTTGAGGATTATGGGAGTCTTTTGTAGATTTTAGAGGGTTATAAAAGATTCTGCAGAATTCTGGTATTCAGAATATTATGGAGGATTCTAAAAGAGTCTAGAATATTTTTTATAATATTAAAGAATTTTGGGAGATTCTTGAAGATTTTATAAGATTATTGGAGAACCCAGAAAAAAAGATTCTAGAAAACACAGAAGATATTAGATGGATTAGCAAGATTTAGTAGTCTAGAATATTTTAGAAAATTTAGAAAAAGTTTTAAATTTTTCAGAAGATTCTAGAAGATTCGGAATCTCTAAGATTTTAATATTGTGGCACGGGTTTTGGAATGTCATAAGTTTCTTTAATATTTATTATAATTCTTGGAAAATCAATCGAAACTTTGAATACAAAACGGGAAAATTCTCAAAAATAGGGATTTTAGGAGATATTGAGAAAAACGGGGATGAAACAGAAAAAAAAAGGGAACAGGGGACTGACTGTGTTCCCTGTAAATTGTTAAAATTTGAATTTACTTCAATTATGGGCTCGCTTAAGCAGAAAAAATCTCAATTTAGGAATAGGAGAGAGTGACCCAAACTAGATAGGTTCCTGACCCGAATAATACGTAAAAATGACTATATATTTGAATTAAACAAACTGAAGTAATTTTTGGAACGAAGTTCCTTATGGCGCGTTACACTATTACAACTCTGTGACAGGAACTGACCAGCAAAAATCGTCACGAAAAAGCGTTATTCAGTTTCTATTCCTAGCGGAAAATGTTTTCAACATTCCATCTGTTTCAATTTGCTTTTAGCTATAGGGAACCAATAATCTTTAGAGTTAAACGAAAATATTTTTGTTTGAAGTATTGATGTCACTGTCTCCAAGGTTAAAAACAAATTTAAGCATCTGTTTCAATTTGTTTTTAGGCACAGGGAACCAATGATCTTTAGAGTTAAACGAAAATATTCTTGTTTGAAGTATTGATGTCACTGTCTCCAAGGCTAAAAGCAAGTTTAAGCACGTAGAACAATTTAAAACATATTTTTCTAGGAATAAAAACTGTAAAGAACATTTGATGCATCGATATTTATTCGTTTCTAATTTATAGAACTATATTTTATTGCTACGTAAATGTAACTGTTCTGTGTGTTATAATTAATAAATTTTATATTATATTGTGTTATAAAGTAAGTATTTTTCATTTCACAAAACGGCTGATCGCATCCACGTCCCACGAAGACAAGGAAGTTCTAAACCAAATATTCCAGAGGCACAACAATTATAGTGTTGGGGAATGTTTTCAAAGAAAAGATCTTGTTTCAGTTAAAGTTACAAAATAACAAAGAAACTAGTCAAATTTCTGTTACAGACACTATATAAAGTAACTTCCAAATTTTTAAAATTCCTTTTTGAAGAAACAAAGTTTAAAACAAATAATTATTCAAAATAATGTAATATAAAATTAGACAAAAGAGGCCAAAGTTTCTCGCCTAAAGGAGCTCTATGAAATTATATTGAGTCATTTTTCCCTATCTCCTGTCTTTTATACCGCGTAAAATTTGATTCAGGAACAAATTAAACCAGTGAATCGCCTGTCGTGGGACACTCGGTAGGAACGAAGTTCCTTTCGTTAATACAGAAGTATATTTTTCATCAAGGAATTTATGTTAATTAAAAAAATATATTTAGGTATAGGTTATCTTTTCATAATCAAGTATATTGAATGAATACAAAATTTTACTTCTTTTTATAAGTAAAATTATCAAAAAAGGATTATCTCATAATACGATTTACCATTTACCTGATGTTATTAAATTGAAAAATTGAAAAATTTGTTTTCGACATGGAGACGTAAATTTTTACTTCTGATAATTTCGTCATTTTCATTAACGCAGTATTTTTTACAACTATTTCTTTTGTTCCTAACATTCACGGAAAACTCGACTTTACAACCTTCCACAGAAACACTGTTTTAATTATCAAAAATAACGTAATTAATATGTTTTTATTGGTAGTGTCATTTTCCCCAATCTGGATAATGCATGAAAGGTTAGATTTTTGAGCTTAAGTAATTTTTTTTGTTTTAGGTTATCAGCATTTTAGATTTATCAAATGCTGCCAACCAAAAAATAATAGTACATAAGTTTAATGTTTATTTTAACCAGAATCTTTTAAGATGTGCAAAATTTAATTAATAATATATTAATTAATATTTAATTTATAGACATTTTCGACACCAAATTTAATAATTTATTGATATTTATAAGGTGTATTAAACAAGTTACACTCAAAAGTTTTTCAAATGACCCGCGCATTTTGCCAACATAAAAGAACTAGCTATTTTAATTAATTTTTCAACATTTGATTGGCAGTAGTGGCTGTTATCATCTAATAGTAAATACGATAGAGATTAGAGCTGGTGTATTTTTCACAATATAATTAAAAATATTACTTTTATCAAGCGTTTAATATTACTTTTATCAAAAACGTTTAAAAGAAACAGTGCTGAAATGGAATTCGATGAGTTCAGGTAAAATATCTATCAATTAACACTGTAAGTGATGTAAAACATGATGATTCGGATCGTGGTCCCAAACCCTCATCTGGATAAAAGTATGGTTCAAAAAAAGATTAATTACGGATAAATATCTGATATAATCTTTGTTACTTAATTAATATTATGTATTGAAGAGATCATACCAGTTTAGACGCCCGAAAAATGCTATTTTTGCGAATTTTTCAAGCTATTGTGCTCCATTAATACACTCTTAAAATGTGTGAAATTTTTTTATTGATTTTACATAGTTTTTTTTTACAAAAAAGCGAGGTGAACTCGAATAATAGGTGTCCACGGCGTTGATGGTTTTTCTGTGCAGGATTACCTAAAACCAGGGTGGCCGCTGGACCGGGAAAACCGGGAACCCTTTTTTTGACCGAGAATTTTTTTTATTTTTATTGAAAAACGATTTTCATTTTCCAAAAATATGTTAAAAAAGGTGATTTGCTTCCATGTTAGAAAATGAGTTTTGAAATTCCCGCCTTATTTGTGCAAAGCAAGCAAGTAACTCGAATTTAGGAAATGCACGAAAAAGTACAGAAGTAATTGATCAAGAGATTAAAAAACTGAGTAACTAAATAAACCTTATTAATAAGTTAATAAATAAGTACGAACGTAGAAATAAGTTAATACGATAAAGATAAAATATATCTCGGTTAACGATAACATTCTGTAATCTCATTTCGTTTACAAAATGTAAATACTTATATATTTTAATATCACACTTTAGTCACTAGGGATAAGTTTAACTTAAAATATTTATATTACATGAATTTAAAACCAATGTTCTCGTTTAACTCTCAGTGACATTTCATTCTAAAAAATAGCCTAATGTTACTTTTAGAAACATATAAAAATGTTCACCCTAAAAGCGTTAATCACTAGGGCTTAGTTGAAAAATATCAATTTGTACTTCTTCAATAATATAAACTATTTTAATATTATATTAAAAAGAAATTCATATTTGTATATTCAGAATATTAAATAAAAAACATTTTAAAGCTTCTTGCATTAACTGTTATTCATTGGAAACTATTATTTATTGACCGAGAAAAAATTTTTTCATGACCGGAAAATGACCGGGAATTTTTTTCGTCGGTGAAAACGGCCATCCTGCTAAACACAAAAACCAAAAAGGTTTACTCAGTAAGAGTGTGGGTATGGCCAGAACTAGTTCGTACCGTAGCCACACTCTTACTGAGTCTAAATCTTTTTGGTTTTTGTGTTTTAGGTAATCCTTCACAAAAAGCCCATCAACGCCGTGGACACACCTATTATTCGAGATACTATGTTCGCCTCGTTTTGTATAAAAAAATGTAAAATCAATAAAAAAATTTTGTTCACACAATCTGAGAGTGTATTAATGGAACCCAAAAAGAATTA